>PVHP010022941.1:0-27806 GCA_004024765.1 Zapus hudsonius
AAGATACTTAAAGCAAAGTTAAGAGAAGCAGCAGACAGGGAAAATTACATATACAGTATTTGAAATAAAAGATTCATATGCAAAATATATTTTAAAAAGTTACTAAACATCAATATTAAAAAGTTATTCAATTTCATAGGATGGGCCAATCAAAGAATTCATAGAAAAATAATAAGTAGTCACCAAAGAAATTGAAAGGAGGCTCAACACTCAGATGTCATATAAAGACAAGTTTTAAAATGGGATGTAAAAAAAAAAATGGGATGTAATTTCAAACCATCAGACTGGAAGCAATTTTAAAAGGATGCTATCTTTCTGGCAATGAAGAGGGTGAAAAACACTCCCTGTCAATATCTATGTGAATTTGCAAAGCCTTTTAAGGAAGACAATTTGGCAGTAGCTATCAAATTTTTCAGTATGTTCAATCCCACATGTAGGAAATATACTCTAAAGGAATCTCTGTATAAAGGAATGTATTTACAAGGCTTTCATACACCATTATTTTTAATAATGACAAAATGTGTCCAACAAAATGAGAGTGGCTAAATAAATGGTATTATTGTTAGTCTCAGAACTACCTACTCATGCCCCTTCTCCCCTACCACCCAGCAAAGCTCCAGAGGAGCCAACATGGTTCCTTCCCTGAGCACCAGCCCCACACTTCCACAGGCCCTCCCCTTACTGGGCAGTCACCCCTCCCCAAGAGCATAAAAGTCTCCCAGGTGTCATTTTTCTCTTTTTGGTCCTCTTTCTTAGTTCTCTCTCTCTCTCTCTCTCTCTCTCTCTCTCTCTCTCTCTCTCTCTCTCTCTCTCTCTCTCTCTCTCTCTCCCTTCTTCTCTTCCCCTGTCTCTCGGTACCTTACCCCTTCCTCTGTCTCTCTCAGCCTCCCATCTTCTTTTCTCCTGACACAGTACCTCTTCATTTCTCATTCTCTCTTCCTCTCCTCAGGCTCCAGAGACCCCCACTACCCACTCCCACTGTACACACAAACAAAACTTGCTCCCTGCTAATCCACCGCTCTGCTGCTTTTCACCATGTTCCACCGCCAATTCACCCATTATGAAAAATATGTATATAAATTAATATCCACACCTATACATGCATAGAAGGACGACTGAAGAGTGGAAGACCAGGATGTTGATTGTAGTTTGAAAGATTAGGAATGAAAGAGATTTTCACACATTGCTGTCTACAACTTGATCCATTACAATAAAGAGGTATTCATAAAATGTAAATTATATAAGTAAATTAACTGGAAGAAAAGAAGTCACATCTAAAACTTACATGAGCACACCTAATTTAAGAGACTTCATCAGAATCTGGGTATTTAGAATCATTCAGGAAGCTAGCTTCTTTCAGGCAATTAAGGCCAGAGAGAACCAGAAGCTGTTACCTGGCTGGCTTTGACAGAGCTAGAACTGATCCTGTCTCAGCCAAGATGGCTGCCAGAGACTTGCACCAGCAGAAACTTCCTGATTCTTCCTCAGCTCAGTGTCCCTGGGTCAGCCCCTTGAGTCCATAAACCAATGAGGTCTTTCTTGGATTTCCTAAATTAGCATAGTTGAATCCATGAGCCAATAAGGTCTCTCTTTATACACCTTTGCCTGATAATAAGGCTCACCCTAATTGGATGTCTGCTCTTCATGGCCCAGCCCTCTCCTTTTGTCCTGTGACCAGGCCTGAACATGCATATAAGTCTGGCTCCCTTACCCAGGCTGGCTGGGAAGGGGGATGTACTTTTCTCAACCTGGGTATTTTTTGTTTGCCTTCTATCTGTGATTATATGTATGATTTTTCTTTGATCTTTTGAGTCCTTCACTGTTTCTTAGCCCTTTCTGGACTTTTTATTTGAAAGGGCTTTTTTGGAGGGTTGTATGCTTTGCCTTCTATGTATAGGTGTATGCTGCCGACCCCCCCCCCCCATTTCTCTGTGCTGGTGCTGGTTCTCTCTGGGTCTTAATTCTGCTTTGCTTGAGTCTTTCAGCTAGTCAGCTACCAGTATCTTAATTTTCTTCTGCATTGAGCCTTTCAGCTAGCTGCCCCCCATCTTAATTCCCCCTACAATGAACCTCATAACTCATGATTTCTCCCTAAATAAACTTAATAATTCATAATTTATCCTTCTCAGAGTCTTTTCAATTCTTTGTTAAAATAGACATGGCCCCAAAAGTTGGGCTTTTTAAGCCTTCCTTGAAACCTCTAAAATCTTGCATCAATATGAGAGGTTGATAGAATGCTGATTTATAGAACATAAGATGCTTCTATTACCTACCTGCTGAATAATATAAGAAATTAGGGCTTTAGAATTGGAGAATCAGAAAATTTCAGTTTTCAAATAACAACTAGTTCAGTTTGTTTATTTCATAGATGTAGAAATCAAGTGAGGACAGCCTTTATGATTGGGTTCATACTGAAGGGAAAATGGGTTTGAAGGTATAGCTTGCCACAGTGTGAACTAGTTTGCTCCACCCATGATGCTGAACCATGGGCCAGACCCAAAACAAAGGATCCAGACAACTTCTAAAAAAAATAAGCCAAAAGAAAGAAATCTTTCCTTCTTTCAAATCATTTTCTTTCAAGCACTTATCATAACAACAATTTTTAAAAAAGGTAAAATATCACTCAGAGCTTCAGTGTTTAGATACTTAATCCCCAGCTAATGGCACTGTTCAGGCTTCATCAGCTATAAAAAGAATATTTGGTATTATTGATTGCATGCTTTAAAGAAAAATGGTTGGATATTTTGAGAGTATGGATTTATAAACCAGGAATAACTAACTTGAAATTCTATTTCTATCCAAATACTACCACATCAACAGATGGGTGGGTAAATTATCTAAAGCATATTGCAAAGATTTCAAAGACAAAAATGGTACTCTGAAATCACTGGCGTAGTAGAAATGGAGATAAATTGAGAGTCATTCATTTAACAATGCATATAGTCCCTCTTATGCCCCAAGCAATGTGGCAGGCATAAAGATTTAATGATGAGCAAAATGATGAGATCATGGTCTACCTAGGAAAAAGACAACCAAACAGTGACCTAAATGCAAACATAAGAGGTTTAAGAAAGCAGCCATGGCATACGATCTAGACTGTTAGGACTGGGAGAGGGGAAGTGTGGGAGTCTTTGAAGAAGTGTCTTTTGAGATGAAATCTGAAAGATAAGTTGGCATTCACTTGAGTAGCAGAAACCATACATAACAACATGGTACATGAAAGAAAGGTTGATGGTACATTTAGGAGCTGGAGCAATGTTCTGTGTAAGGGGAACAAGAGGACTGAAGTGGCTATTAAGATAAGAAAGGTAACTAAGACTTACCATTTTGGGAATGCAGAATAAAGGACTAGGTTTCTTCCTGAGACCAATGAGCTAGCTACCTAGGAAGGATATTGAGCTGAGAGGATAATTATGATTAGACATGCCTTCTTTTTTTAATGCAGTATAGTGCCTGGCATAGTACCACAGATATTAAGAGATCAAGCCACCTACAAACCTCCTAGACATACTACATCTGCCATCCAGCACCCCCAGAGTGCCTCGTTCTGAACCTAACTAGAGAGCAAAAGTTCTCTGGCAGGAACCTACCAGGAGGATATCAGGGTGCTTTCTACAATCCACCCAGGTGGGGGGGGGGGGAAGAAGAGCAAGTAGGTCTGCTCTGGAACCCCCTAAGTCCCAGTGGCAAGACACAGTGGTGACTACAGCCAGAGAAGATCTCTGACCTCCTAAGCATCTTACATACCAGCCACCAGCCCAGAACTGCTGGAGCACCCATAACCTCTACAATTCATGCACCTGTGGTTACAATACTACCCCAACCCAACCAGAACACTCAATGAATACCCTACAAAGGCCTATATTTGCTCACTCATTAAGAAAATTAGACCTTCCTATCCAGAAATAGGAAGTCCCCAACCAAAAAAAAAAAAAAAAAAGCACATCAACTGAAAGTCACCCACCAAGGTCCCCTAGTCCCATAATGGAAGTTGCCACTGAAAATATAGGGGAGACAATAGAATTTCAATCCCAAAATGTGAGTAAAATAACCTCAAGACACAACTGGAATGAGACTCTGACCCAGATATTGGCTGAGCTGGAAACAGTCAAAAAACACAAAAATGATGTAGAATTCAATAACACAAGATTCACCATCAGACTTAACTGAGGAAAATCACAGCAACTTCAAAAGAGCAATAAGAGAATTGAGGGTAAGCCAATGACAGGAGGGAGCTCAAAAACCAGTTGAGTAAATTCAACAAGGACATAATCAAATGCAAGAATAAATTCCAGGAAACATTTTAAGAAAAACAAAAGTAGACTTGAAACTGGAAGGCAACAAAGAGATGGAGACCATGAATTAAAATGTAACAGAAAACAAAAATCAAGCAGAGCTATTAAAAGCCTCTTTAGAATTCCTCAATCCCAGAGTTAATAACCTGGAGAACAGAATCTCAGACTTTAAAGATAAGACAGAATAAATAGGGAATCCAAAAACTTCAATAAATTCAAAAAAATCATGTGAACAAAATATGAGGGAACTGTGGGACACCCAAAAGAGACCAAACATCAGGATAATGGAAATACCAGAGGGAGAAGAAATTCAGGCCAAGGCATAGAAGACATATTCAAAAAAATTAGTGAAGAAGATTTTCCCATTCTTTCAAGAGAAAGGCTGGTCTGGATACAAGAGGCCCAAAGAACTCCAAACAGACAGGACCAAAGAAGGAACTCGGGCTGGAGAGATGGCTCAGCAGTTAAGGCACTTGCTTCCAGTGCCTAAGGCCCCAGGTTCAATTCCCCAGGACCCACATAAGCCAGAACCACAAGGTGGTGGCCCTGGTGCGCTCTCTCTCTCTCTCTCTCTCTCTCTCTCTCTCTCTCTCTCTCTCTCTCTCTCTCTCTCTTTCTGTATCTCTCTGCAAGGGAACAAGCCAACAAAAGGACATCCTTATCATAAATAAATATATATGGACCAAACACAGGTGCAACACATTTCATAAAACAAAACTTACTCAAAAACAAAACATAAACTCCAGCTCCATCATAGTAAGAGACTTTAATACACCACTATAATCTCTAGACATATCATCCAAACAGAAGACCAGCAGGGAAATAACAGATCTTAACAACACCATAGATCAGCTAGACCTAAAAGACATCTACAGAACATTTCCATCCCAAGGCTACAGAATATACCTTCTTCCCAGCAGTCCACGGAACCCTTTCCAAAACAGACCAAATATTAGGACATAAAACATGCCTCAGCAAATTCAAGAAGACTGACATAGCCCCTGCATCATACCAGACCACAACATGTTGAGGCTAGAAATTAACAATGGGATAAACAACAGAAAGTGCACCAACTATTGGAGATTGACAAATACTTTATTAAACAATGACTGGGTCTTTTAAGAAATCAAAAAGGAAATTGAAGATTTCTTGAACTATGTGATAAAAACACAATATACCAAAAATTATGGGACACAATGAAGACAGCCCTGAGGGGAAAATTCATAGTGCTAAATGCTTTCATAACAAAGACAAAGAGGTCTCAAATTAATAACCTAACCATCCACCTAAAGGTGTTAGAAAAACTAGAACAATCCAACCCTAGGAGCTCAACACAAAAAGAAATAAAGATCAGAGCTGAGATCAATGAATTGGAAAGTAATAAAATAATTTTAAAACTTGATTAAAAGAAGAGCAGATTCTTTGAAAAAATAAACAAGATAGACAAACCCTTGGCCAATCTAATCAAACGAAAAAAAAAAAAAGTCCCAAATCAACAGAATCAGAAATGAAAAGTGAGAGGTCACAACAGACACCAATGAAATTGGAAGTATCATCAGGTCATACTTCTGAAACCTCTACTCCACAAAATTGGAGAACCTGGAAGAAATGGATAAATTCCTGGACACCTACCACCTATCAAAACCCAGAACAGATAAAGATCCTAAATAAACCTATCACATCCATCAAAATCAAAAATGTAATCAAAGTCCTCCCCAAAAGGAAAAGTCCAGGACCAGATGGATTCTCAGCCAAATTCTACCAAACTGAAACCATACTTACTGAAGCTATTTCATGTAATTGGAGAACAAGGAATGCTTCCAAACTCCTTCTATCCACTAATACCAAAACCAGACAAAGATACAAGAAGGGAAAACTACAGATCTGTATCACTGATGCAAAAGTTCTGAACAAAATCCTTGCAAATTGAATCTAACAATACATCAAAAGTATTATCTACCTCGATCAGGTAGGCTTCATCCCAGGGATGCAGGAATGGTTAAACATACAGAAACTGATTAAAGTAATCCACCACATTAATAAACTTTACTACAAGAACCACATGGACATTTCAATCAATGTAGAGAAGGCCTTCAAAAAAATTCAAAATCACTTCATGATCAAAATGCTGTAGAGCCTTGGCTCAAGGGCTTATACCACAACATAATAAAGGCCATATATAAAACTCCCAAAGTCCAAATCATACTCATTTGGGTAAACATTCATGGAGTTCCCACTAATACTGGGAACAAGACATGGGTGTCTACTATCACCACTGCTCTTCAACATAGTGCTTGAAGTCCTAGACCCAAGCAATAAAACAGGAGAAATACATAAAAGGGATATAAATTAGAAAGGAAAAAGTGAAACTATCCCTTTTTGCAGATGACATGATCCTCTACATAAGAGACCCGAAAGATAGTACCATTAAACTCGGGAAGGGGATAAACCCCTTCAGCAAAGTGGCAGGATACAAAATTAACACACAAAAATCAGTAGCCTTCCTATATGCAAATTACATGACTACAGAAAAAGAAATCAGTGAGACTGTCCCATTTTCAATAGCTTCAAAAAAAAAAAAAAACAAATACCTTGGAATAACACTAACCAAGTATGTGAAAGACTTGTATAATGAAAACATAAAATGTTCAAGAAAGAAATTAAGGATAACATGAAAAGGTGTAAAGATCTTTCATGCCCCTAAATAGGTAAAATTATTGTGAAAAATGGTAATTCTTCCAAAAGCAATATACAGATTCAATGCAATACCAATAAAAATCTCATCTTTATTCTTTGCAGACATAAGAAAAATAATCTCAAAATTTATTTGGAATGGTAAAAGGCCTCAGATATCCAAAACTATCCTTAGTAAAATCTCTTCAGGTGGTATCACCATTCCTGATATAAAGATATACTACAAAGCCATAGTAACAAAAACAGCATGGTACTGGCATAAAAACAAATAGACAGACCAAAGGAACAGAATTGAAGACCCTGCTCTTAGTTTGAGTAACTCTAGTTACTTCATCTTTTGACAAAGAAATTAGATGGACTTGGAGCAGATCATACTTAGAAACCTGACAGGTGAATTGAGAGACTGTAAAGGGATGGAAGGAATTGGGGGTGGGGAGAAGTGGAAGGGGGAAGACATACAATAAACTAAACCAATAATGAATTGATACCAAATTATCCTTACTTTCATACAGTAAGCTCCTGAGGAAGCTGTGGGCATCACCTGGTAAAATCACCTGGCCATGAATAGAATGGGAGGAAGCCTACCCCCCCCAAAAATTTTTCAGGTCTGCAACTCCCTATTACAGTCATTGGTTCCTTCCCACACTGAGTTGTTGATCAAAGAGACTCACGAGGTCCCCAAAACAACAGAATCTTTTGTCAAAGCTCTTGAATACCCACCCCAGGCCAAAGGTAAAACCCTATTGATGAAGAAATCACAGATTGTCATCACGCAACACCGAGAGACTCTGTAAGATCCAGAATAATAACCAGCTATTAGATGGCAGCATGTGTAGTGCTGGAAGGTGCTACATGAGCTGCCAGGGGAAATTGGTCAATGATATGTGCAGAAAGTAGAGACCACTGATATGCAATACAAACTGATGCCATGAGAATGCTGAACACACTGCTATATGGAAGCAACCAGCAAGTCAAGAAGTGCTCATCTGTGCAATAGGGGTGCTAAAACTAGGAGGGTAACCAACAGCTTACTGACTGACTAAGAGATCTGCTCAGTGACAAGGAACCCTTATCTGGAACTGGGATCCATGGCAAAATCTGATGGGGACCAAGAACCTGGGCTCCAAGGAGAAATTCCCACTACCAGACAGCTACAGAGAGGCTACCTAAATTAGCAATGTGTGTCTCCTGTATCCTATACTGATCTCACTCTCTGGAGAGTCTGTTTGTATTTTTCAGAAGGCAATGAGAACTGTGGACAACCCAATTCCATCAACAAAACACCGGAAGATGGCTGACATCCTGGCAAGAGATGAACCACCACTGGCCTATCATATAGAGCCCAAATGAAACCTGTGAGAAAGTGGCAAGATAAACAAGAGAACTATTACCATAGCAAGCCAGATAACCCATGAAAAGTCATTGGAGACAGATGCCAACGATACCCAACACAACTCAAAGCAGAACATAGACACTTAAGATCACAACAATAAAGCAGACTTAAAACTCATCCACCATGACTCAGGGAGCTGAGCTGAAGAGGGAGCAGAAAGATTGAAAGAGCCATGGTTTGGGAGAATATCCAGAGACATTGTCCCCCTCAGCAACAACACACAATGGGGGAAAAAACTGGCTACCTCTTGTGCAATTCATAGACCCTCTACCCCAAGGACAGATCGAGTATGTACATTGAGGAGGGTCCCAGTGGGTTGGGACAGAGAGAGGGGAAATGGGGGACCATCCTAAGATTTTCTCACACATGTATCTAATTATCAATAATACAGATATTTATTTAAAAGCTAAAGAGAAAGGGAGGGGCCCAATGAATGGCCTATTTCAGATGGTAAGCAGGATACTAATATGGCCCGAAGCACATTTTAACAAGGCCATTAAAGACTGAGATTTTCATTGGGGGGGGGGCATTGTACAGAACACATAAAAATGTTGGTGTCTACCCCAAATTAATAGCTTGAAGCACTTATCCCCAATGTGACATTATTCAAAAGTGGGGCCTTAAGAGGTAATTATGTTTAGATGAGATCTGGAGGGTGGAAAATTGAAAAGAAACATGAGGTCTGTCTCTGCCAAGGATAAGACAAATCAGGACATAACCAGGAAGAAGAGCCTAACTGGAACTTGACCTAGGATTTTCAAGCTCCAAAACCAAGACAAGAAATGACTGTTTAAGCCTTCCAGTCTATGGTAATTTGTTTAGTAGTCTGAGCTAAGCCACCATCTCTTTTAATACATAACTAATAGCAAGGGAAACTTTCAGAGGCTAAAAACATGAGGAAAAAATATATGAAGATTACTAAAAACTAAAGCAAAAGATTACATATCTACATAACAAGATGACTCTAGAGACATGCTAATGAAACAATAAAACTATCCAAATTAAACAAGACTTATACACAAATAACTTTAGCAATAAGCCCAAACCAAAAAAAATCAAAGAGAAAATACTGCATTTAAAAACCAACACATGCCCGGTGTGGTGGCACACGCCTTTAATCCCAGCACTCGGGAGGCAGAGGTAGGAGGATCACCATGAGTTCAAGGCCACCCTGAGACTACATAGTGAATTCCAGGTCAGCCTGGGCTAGAGTGAAACCCTACCTCAAAAAACCAAAAAAAAAAAAAAAGGAATTGGAAGGCTAGATTTTGCACTCCTTTAATCCCAGCACTCGGGAAGCAGAGGTAGGAGGATCGCCATGAGTTCGAGGCCAGCCTGAAACTACAGAGTGAATTCCAGGTTAGCCTGGACTAGAGTGAGACCTTATCTCGAAAAACCAACAACAACAACAACAAAAAAAAAAAAACCAACACAGATATCCTTTGCTGGAGACAAACTAAGGAAATATTTTCTGAAAGTTAACAGACCACACTTATAGGACCACGGACATTGACACAGTTTTTCTTTCCAATTGATTTGCCCCTTCATTCTTCCAATTCTATGTGCTCACATATCATCCTTCAATAAATGTTCATTTTCCTCAGTCATTCAACTGTAGCTGCTTGCAATGAAATAACAGAATTTATTTCTGCTCCCAAAGTAAAGGCATAGCAACGTTACAGCACGGATATGAGTTAATCACTACTTCTAGGTATGGTCTCTGACACCATTTGTATTTGAGGAAGTTCAGACTGTAAGTTAAAGTTAATTTTTAGGCAACTTATGCAAGAAATCACACGACAATCCTCTGGTGCCAAGACACCTTCTAAAGGTGTGATATAGGTGTTATTTAAGTATATGACAACATATACTTATTTGGTGAATCCTAAGAGGACATAGCTGTTACCATCAAGATGCCCCTTTAGGTTGAGCCATAAAATAGTTAATGCTCCTGTTTTGTCAATCTTAAGGTTAAAACAGCAAAACAAGATATGCTCTATATATTCAAGGTTGCAATCCCTCACCCTTACTGACTCATTCCCGAGAAAATTGGAGCTTTTGTTTAATATCTACAAAGCATAAGAATAGGGGAATAGGTAATAAATGCAAACTACTAATAAATATGATTTCTAGGAAGCAAGAATGGGAATTCTTTAGAAAAGGATAAAAACCTATGTAAATGAATTTCTAAGAACAAAAATAAAGACAGAAACAAACAAAAAAGGTATCCCTGCTGTCTAATTGGACTGGAGACTCACTCCACAGAAGGGAATACGTGCCTGGTACTGAACATCTAGTCAAAAACCTATAGTAGGGGAGGTCATTGAGCCCTAGGGGAGTAGCACCTGCTGTTGTCTGGCAAAATGCATCTATTACGCCCACAAAACTGCCTTACTAGCGTTTTTTAAAAAAATAAGTGAGCATACCCATATAATGCTACTCTCACTTTTGGCTTGAGAAACTTCTCTTTTTCAGATGGCGGTGACCACTAGGATAATGCAAAAGACCATAGTGCTGAGGAGAAATGACAGTAGAGGGTTTAGCACTGGGACATCTCTATCACCCCTCCCAAGGCACAGAGTCTATTGCAGAAGAGGTGAAACCCTCTTTCTCAAGCTGTTTCACATAACTGGAGAACAAAGAATGCTCCCCAACTCCTTCTAATACCAAAACCAGACAGAGATACAACAAGAAAGGAAAACAACAGACCAATATCCCTGATGAACTTAGATGCAAAAATCCTGAACAAAATCCTCACAAACCGAATTCAACAACATATTATTCACCTCAATCAAGTAGGCTTTATCCCAGGGATGAAGGGATGATTCAATATATGGAAATCAATTAATGTAGTACACCACATAAACATAAAACAACATGATCATTTCAATAGATGTAGAGAAGGCCTTCGAAAAGATATAGCATTTCTTCATGATCAAAATGCAGGAGAGACTAGGCATGGAGGGTTTCAACATAATAAAGGCTAGGTACAAAGCACCTAAAGCCCAGATCATACTTAATGGAGAAAGATTCAAGGAGTTCTCATCAAGATCGGGAACAAGACAGGGGTGTCCACTCTTACCACTGCTCTTCAAAATAGTTCTAGAAATCCTAGCCCAAGCAATAAGGCAAGACAAAGATATAAAAGGGATACAAATTAGAAAGGAAGAAGTCCTTTCTAGCCCTATTGGTAGATGACATGATCCTATACTTAAGTGGTATGAAAGACTCTCCCATAAAACTTCAAGTTGATAAATTCCTTCAGCATAGTTGCAGGATACAAAACCGGCACACAAAAATCAGTAGCCTTCCTATACACAAAGAGAAAGAAATCAGCAAGGTTATCCCATCTTCAATAGCTGCAAAAAAAATAAAAAATCAAATACCTTGGAGTAACACTAACCAAGGATGTGAAAGGCCTATATAATGAAAACACTCAAGAGAGAAATTGAGAAGGACATGAGAAGATGAAAAGACCTTTCATGTTCCTGGATAGGTAGAATATTGTGAAAATGGCAATTCTATAAAAAGTAATATATAGATTCAATGCAATGCCAATAAAAATCCTAGCATCATTCTTCAAATGATGAAATAAATCTTAAAATTTATATGGAATGGCAGAGGCCTTGATCATGGTTTGATCCAGGTGTCCCCCACAAACAAATGAATGTGTTCTGAATGATCAATCCTCAACTGATGGCGGTTTAGAAATTAGAACCTCGCTGGAGCTGTGTTGTTTGGGGCAGGCTTATGGAGGTTATAAGCCAGGAAAGAGGCTTCACCCATAAAATTCTCTCTTAATTAACAATGCCTATCCCATTTAACCTATAGTGATCTGTTGAAGAATCTGTTTTTCTTTTTCAGAATGCAGGAGAACCAAGAAGATAAACCACCCCACGACATCAGTCAGGATCTAGGACAAACAACAGAGGAGGAGTTGGCAAGATAAACACTAGTGCTGCTTCTGTGGCAAACCCAACAACCAGCACCAGGGTGACGGAGAGACACTGAGGATACTCAAATTGTACCAAAGCAGAAATCCAGAAGCTGCTATGAGCTCAACACTAAAGTAGACTTAATTCACACCCACCACGGCTCAGGAAATTTTACAGAAGAGGGAAATGAAAGACTGTAAGAACCACAGAGTTGGAGGAAATATCCAGAGGTATCTCCTCCCATTCACCCACCCCCCACCCCTGCCCCATCCCTATAATGACTGCTGCTCTCACAATTCATAACCCACAACCCAACAGTGAATACCAGCAATCCCACTGAGCAGGGCCCTCAGTGGAATGAGGATAGGGAGAAGGATGATGGTACCAACGCATGATGTGTCCATAAAATTTTTCTACTTAACAGCAGCAGCAGCAGCAACAACAACAACAACAACAAAATCCATGTACCTTAAAGACAGTTAGAATTTACTGCTTCAGAATGCTAAAGTCAAAGTCACCAAAAAGGAGCTACAAAGAGAAATGCTTTTCCTGCTCCTGAATTCCCAAACACACTAGTATAAGCACATGAAGCTGACTAAGCTTACTGAATATTGACCCTGAAAATGTGTTGCTTTTCTGAGCTTATTGCAATCTTTAGTCATGAAACTTTTATTGTAAAGTTCTTTTATTTTGGAAAGAAAGAATCACAATGAATAACAACAGCTAGGTGTCTGAAGAACACTGAGAATCTGAAATGTCTAAAAAGTTAGATTTCAGTGGGATGACAAACTTTTAGTCTCCATAGTTCATGTACTGCTCAAACTCACTAGGTCACATTTACTATTTTCTATTTAACTTTGTTAAACATTAGTGTGCCTAAATCCTGTAGAGTGAAATAACATAATTATATGACTTCATTGTACAAAATCTTCAGAAAAATCTTTCTCACAGAGATTATATAAATATAATTACACGTTTCCAATTTCAACTCAGGTGGCATTCCATAGCACACTATAACACCATTATAGAGTCCAAGAGACTCAATCAAAACAGAAGCATCAATTCTGCTTATTTCTGGCACATAAACATATGCTAGAAAATGAATCTTCTTCAAATGAGGCAGGCCCTCCTAGAGAGTTACATATGTATAATAATATACAGTCTCTAGAGTTTAAACTAAAAGAAATTCACAGTAAATCTTACTTTTAGGTCAAAACTTTATTCATTACCTTTAAACAAACAAAAAAATGTTTTTGGGTTTTTAAGTTTCTTGTGACAAGAGGAATAAATTTTTCCTATTTAAGAAAAATGTATCAGGGCTGGAGAAATGGCTCAATGGTTAAGGCATTTGTCTGCAGAGCCTAACGACTGGAATTTGATTTCCCAGTATCCACATAGAGCCAGATGCAGAAAGAGGTGGCTGGAAGCCCTGATGTACCCATTCATCTCCTTCCTTCCCTCCTTCCTGCCCTCCTCCTCCTCCTCTTCCTCTTCTTCCTCTTCCTCCTTCTTCTCTTCTCTCTCTCTCCTTGTAAATAAATGAAAAGTTGTTTTTAAAAAAATGTATCAGGCCAGACACTGTAGAATATGCCTTTAATCTTAGCACTCGGGAGGCAGAGGCAGGAGGGTTTCAGCCACCCTGAGACTACACAGTGAATTCCAGGTCAGCTTGGGCTAAAGCGAGGCCCTACTTGGAAAAAACAAACAAAAATGAATCAGGCTCAGGAGATGTCTCAGAAGTTAAAGGCACTTGCTTGCAAAGCCTGCTGACTTCATTTCCCCATCACCCACATAAAGCCAGATGCACAAAGTGGTGCATGCATCTGAAGTTTGTTTGCAGTGGATGGAGGCCCTGGCAAACCTATTCTCTCTTCTCGCTACCTCTTGATGCTTGCAAATACTCTCACTCATATGCAGTTCCTAACCAGGTTAAGCTTAAACTCTAAGCAAACCTGACAGGTGAATTGAGAAACTGTAAAAGGGGATAGAAAGATTTGGGAAGGGGGAGAAGAACATGGGGGTGGGGAGGCTTATTCAATAAGCTAAACCAATAATGAATCAATAACATAAATTACTTACTTTCATACAATAAGCTGTGGGCACTGCCGGGTAAGAGGGGCCATAAATAGAATGGGAGGAAGCCTAACCCCATGAAAAATTGATCAGGCCTGCAACACCCTGTTCCAGTCATTGGTTCCTTCCCACACTGAGCTGTTGATCATAGAGACCCATGAGGTCCCTAAAAACAAGACTGTCAAAGCTCTTGAATACCCGCCCCAGGCCAAGCGTAAGACCCTACTGCTGAAGAAACCACAGAAAGTAATCAAACAACACCAAGAGACCTTGGTAGATCCAGAATGGTAACCAGCTCCCAGATGGCAGCACGTGTAGTGCTGGAAGGCACTACATGAGCTGCCAGGGAAAAATTGTCAATGATATTTGGAGAAAGCAGAGAACACTGATATACAATTCAGACCTATGTCATGAGAATGCTGAACACACTGCTTTATGGAAGAGACCAGCAAATCAAGAGGTGCTCATCTGTGCAATAGTGGCGCCAAGCCTAGATGGGTAATCAACAGCTTTCAGATTGGCTAAGAAATCTGCTCAAAGACAAGGAACCCTTAACTGGAACTGGGATCAATGGCAAAATCTTATGGGGACCAAGAACCCGGGTTCCAAAGGGAAATTCCCACTAGCAGAGAGCTAGAGAGAGACTATACCCATTAGAATCTTGCCAAATTAGCACTGTTTGTCTCACTTAACCTATAATGACTCACTCTCTGATGGAGAGTCTGTTTCTATTTTTCAGAAGGCAGCGAGAGAGCCATGGACAACCTAATTCTACCAACAAACCATGGGATGATGGCTGACATCCTGGCAAGAGATGAACCAACACTGTACTATCATGTAGACCCCAAATGAAACCTATGATAAAGTGGTGAGATAAACAAGAGATCTATCACAACAAGTGAGATAACCCAGGAAAGATGAATGGAGGCAGACACCAACGATACCCAACACAACCCAAAGCAGGAGTCCAGAGGCACTTAAGATCTCAACAATAAAGCAGACTTAAAACTCACTCACCATGACTCAGGGAACTGAGCGGAAGAGAGGGCAGAAAGAATGCAAGAGCCATGGTGGAGAGAGA
The DNA here is from genome assembly GCA_004024765.1 of Zapus hudsonius. Taxonomy (NCBI): domain Eukaryota; kingdom Metazoa; phylum Chordata; class Mammalia; order Rodentia; family Dipodidae; genus Zapus; species Zapus hudsonius. The sequence continues at coordinate 15,472 of PVHP010022941.1, forward strand.
CATTGCACCCCTCAGCAACAACACACAAAGTAGGGGGGGGGAACTGGCTACCTCTTGTACAATTCATAACCAACTACTCCATGGACTGATCCAGTATGCCCAATGAGGAGGATAGCCAGTGGATTGGAGGCAGGGAGGAGGGAAATGGAAGTACCATCCTAAGATTTGCTCATATAATGTATCTAATTATGAATAATAAAGATATCACTTAAAAACTACAGAAAGTAGAACACGAACTGTGAACCTTCACGTGAACTGTGGACAAAGTTTATTAAATGGGTCATTATTGACTCCTAGATGATGATAAATGTACCAGAATAATGAAATAAGGTGATACTGGGATGGGGAGGGGAGCATCTATGGGAACGCTGCACTTCCTATACATAGTTTTTGCAAACTTAAAACTGATTAGTGAAAAAAAAATCTATTGATCCAGGCATAGTAGTGCATGCCTTTAATCCCAGCATTGGAGAGGCAGAAGGAGGACTGCTGTGAGTTCAAGACAAGCCTGGGATTACAGAGTGAGTGCCAAGTCAGGCTGGGATAGAGTGAGACCCTACCTAGAAAAAAAAATCAAAAAATAAATTAATTAAATTAAAAATTTTTTAAAGTTTATTTATTTAGACATGTGTGTATAATCATGTCAGGATTTCTTTCTTGCAAATGAATACCAAACATATATGCCACTTTTTGCATCTGGCTTTATGTAGGTGCTGAGGAACTGAAGCTGGGCTGGTAGGCTTTTCAAGCAAACATCTTGAACCACTAAGCCCCGTACGTATTTTATGAGTATTTGCCATGTTGTAATATATCCTTCAAAATAATAATTTTATTGGCTGCTTAATCACTTACAATGTTTCAGAGTGCATTTTACATTCATATTATTTGGAATTTACACGCTTCCAATTTTTTGCTACTTTAGACAATACTTCTGATAATACTTTTAGCCGCACATTTTTTGCTCACTTCTGATTATTTAGGACAAATAAAGTCAAAGATTATAAGCCTATTCACAATTGTTTTAAAATACAGCCCTAAATAATAAAAGTAAATGGGGCTGGAGAGATGGCTCAGAGGTTAAGGCACTTGCCTCCAGTGCCAAAGGCCGCTGGTTCAATTCCCCAGGACCCACATGGGCCAGACCCACAAGGTGGTGGCCCTGGTGCTATCTCTCTATCTCTATCTCTCCTTCTCTCTCTCTCTGTATCTCTCTGCTTGAAAATGAATAAATAAAATATTTAAAAAAATAATAATAAAAGTAAATGAAAAGTAGTCTTTAACATTCTAACAATAAAAAGTTACAAAATAATTTCTAATACACTGGGGCTGAGAAGATACATGTGCTTACCCCACAAAAGCATGAGGCTCAAGTTTGATCCCCACCACCCACATAAAAATGCTGATGTAGCAACAACACAAACCTGTAATCCCAGTACTGGCGAGGCAGACATAGGAAAACCCTGTTTCAAAATAGATAGATGGTATTCCTGAGAATAACACCTGAGGATGTCCTCTGGCCCCCACATGTAGACATGTGCATATGCACCCACACACATGCAAAACTATGTTCACACATAAAAATTATCTAACACATTGTTCAATGTGTATTTATTGTTGTTAGGCCTATGGACTGAACCTAGGCATGCATGCTAGGCAAGCATTCCACCAAGAGTACGTCTCCAGCAATGTTAATGTGGTAGGACAAGGTCACATGGAGCCCAGACTGGCCTTGAAGTTGTGATTCTTCTGCTGGCCTCCAGGGATTACAGGCATGTGCCACCATGACTGGCTTATTCAGTTTCTAAAAAAACTGATCTTTAAATTTCCTACTCTTTTTTTTATACTAGGTTAAATATTCTTATATAAAGTTGCATACTAGATTTATAGTGATCAAACAAACAGTCAAAAGAATGGCTGGTTTGTAATTTTACATTAATAGATGGATGGCTTTAAATAAGTCACTAGAATTTCTCTGAACTTCAATTTCAATCTGTAAAATGGAAGTCATAGTATATGTTCGATGTGATGAGAGGCTGCAAGAATCAAATCGCAGCTAGCAATTATGGAATGCCATGTTCTTAGGAAAATTGTATGAGTTATCTCAAAACATTTATAAGCATAGTAATAAAAAGATAATATTTTTCATTCCCAGTTCAAAAACCTACAGAAGGCAATTAATTCATTCATAGACACACACAGTTAACAAGCAGTACAGCTAGGATGTCTTAAAAACAAACACCATGGGCTGGAGAGATGGCTCAGCGGTTAAGGCACTTGCCTCCAGTGCCTAAGGCCCCGGGTTCAATTCCCCAGGACCCATATAAGCCAGACACCACAAGGTGGTGGCCCTGTTGCGCTCTCTCTCTCTCTCTCTGTCTCTCTCTCTCTGCTTGAAAATGAATAAATAAAATAAAATATTAAAAAAAAACAAACACCAAAGAAACAGGGTCTATATAGCCCAGGCAGGCTTCAAACTACTATATAGCTAAGCCTGCCTCCTGAACCTCCACCTCCTGGATGCAGAAATCATGAGCATGTGGGACTACAGCCACACCCAGCTAGAGCCTATCTGTTGAGCCCAAAGTTTTACATGTTACAATAACCTATTACTTAATATTCTCAATAACTTGATGAAATACAACACTACTAAAAAGATTGGGAAATTAATCTAAATAAAATTTTATCATAAATCAAATGATCAGATTTTCTGAAAAGGAGAAAATATAACTATGTCAGATATAAACTAATTTTTCTAAATCACTATATCCCTATATCACTATCCACCTACGACTTCTCAGAAGTTTACATTAAAAATATCACATTAAAAAATGTTATTTAAGCAGGGCGTCGTGGCACATGCCTGTAATCCCAGCACTCAGGAGATCCAGGTAGGAGAATCGATGTGAGTTCAAGGCCAGTCTGAGACTACATAATGAATTCCAGGTCAGCCTGGGCTAGATCAAGACCCTACCTTAAAAAAAAAAACCAATCAATAAATAAGTAAATAAATAAATAAATAAATGGGGATTGGGAAAATGACTCAGTGGTTAAAGGATCTTTCTGGCAAAGCTGCCTGGGTTCAATTCCCCAGTACTCACATAAAGCCAGACAATGTTGCTTATGTGTCTGGATTTTGTATGCAGTGGCAAGAGGCCCTAAACCATCTATTGTCTACCTACTCACCCTCTCTCAGATAAATAAAAATATTTTTTAAAAATAAAATAAGACATAAATAAATATAGACTAATTTACAGGTACAAAATAAGAACCTAATTGCATCTATTTCCTTTAAGTTTACATCCCAGATCTGAGCTATAAGTCAAAAATGTATTCCTAGGAATATCTACTATAAGCCAGGTCTGTAATCCTAGCTAAGGCAAGAGAATTGCAAGTTCAGAGCCTGCCTAGACTAAAGACTGAGTTCAAAGCCAGGCTGGCCAACTTAGTGAGAGTCTGTCTCCAATAAAAGGTTAAAAAAAAACAGTTTGGAAATAAAGTGCTTGTGAGGCCCTAAATTCAATCCCTCATCCCACATAATAAAAATAAGAACACCAATAAATCAATCTTTTGCATGTTTATTATGTACCAGATTCAGTATTTCTTTCCTTACTGATCTCACAATACACTCAAAAGTACCAAAACCCAATGTTATATTCCAAAACCATCTTGTTAGTTTTCATTTCAATCCTTCCCATTAGCACCAACTTGTACAGAAAATATCTAGAATGCACCTACAGAGCATTTTCTGGAATTGTGAATTCATTTTTTCCTATTAATAACCAAAGACTGAAAATAGCAAGACTAAGCAAAGCACAAGAATAAAAGTTTTTGAGACACAGATTGACCTCAAATTCACGGTAATCTATAGGTATGTACCACCATGCCCAGCAGAAATTTGATTTTTAGCGAGGAATTTGTATATTTCTATGATAATCTACATATGTCTAAATAGGCAGTATGCTGAGTGTAGTAGCACACGCCTTTAGTACCAGCACTGGGGAGGCAGAGGTAGGAGGATCACCATGAGTTCGAGGTTAGCCTGAGACTACATAGTAAATTTCTCAGCCTGGGCTAGAGCAAGACCCTACCTCAAAACTCTCCCCCTGCCAATATATATATAATTTAAAACAAAAAGCCATATACAAGAATATTTTTTACAACAGTATAAAACTTGTGTTGGACATGGTGGCATTTGCTGAAGTAGGAAAAAACAAAATCTTAGAAGCTTATAGATGTGACTGCATGATTTGTTTAAAGAGAAACAACTGCTAAGGATAAGGGACTGAGGACAGACTTGTTTTCTCTGAATATATCTTCTGTGATTTGCATTTTTTTACCACAAGCATACATAACCTAATGAAAAAATTAAATTACAAAAAACTGTAAAGAAATAAAACCACAGACATAAGTTCTTAATATATTTAACTACATGCAGACATGAAGCAAAATTAAAAATGATCTAATTTCAGACCTGGCAAAGTTGAACTATTGAAATTAAAAAATGTCAATAAGGCTACATGAAACACGAGTTTACATCCATTACTCCCACTAAAAAACTACCCTAAGTGTACATGTCCATCACTAGCTTGCTAAAGTACAGCCTACAATTTATCACTGTGTATTCCAATAACCTATTTTAAGTTGAAAGAAGTCAGAAATGCATTTAACACACTTAATCTACCAAACATCTAGCCTGGCAACATAGTAGACCATAGCACACGTGCGATTACCATCATCATGATGATGTGCACGTGTTCTAACAGGAAAACAGCTGGCTTCAACTGCCCAGTAGCATGAGAGTATATACTACATCTTGCCAGTCTGGAAAAACATCCAAATTCTAGTTTCAAATTATGGTTTCTACTGAATTTGAATTGCTTTCAAACTACCATAAAGTCAAAAGGGAGAGGAGTTCTAAAGAGACTCCCAAGATTAGCAAAGCATTGAAGAATAACAGTCTACACAGCATGAAGATAAATCTGCGCACACTGATCAGCAACCACTCAAGCACCTGACAAAATCTTAGAAAGCAGGCAAAATATCTGGAAGCTGCACCCACTGTTTCTTCATAGCAACACAGAACCACACAACACAGTGGAAACTGGTTCCTCCTGCCATGGGGGAAAAAAAAGTTATAACAATGAACATAAAATGAAAAACACTATCTTTCATTAATTACTATTAGAAAACACATAAAACATTGCCAAAAGCTCAATGAAAAAAAATTATACAGTATTTGCTATTTAGACAAGATAGTTTTTCTAACATGTCTCATTTATGAATTTCCAATTTTAATAGTGAAATACAAGAATAATTTTTGTTTTTTCTTTGTATTTATTTTTCACTTCTCAAGTATTTTTATTTTTTAATGTAATAATTGTTCCATGTTAGGAAAGAATTATGAAAAAAATGTATCCTTAATAGCAACTTCTTTAATAAAAATAGTGAAGGAGAAAACCTTTACATGTAGATGAAGCAACTGTTTAGCATTTAAAAAATTTTAAGTTCAATATGAGCAAGAGAACATAATTTGTGAAAATATCCCATTCTATTACACATGAACACAATATTTCAATAAAAAATAAAGTCAGGAAAGAGAAAGGATGCAAAATGATATTCAAACAAAAGTATCCTAAAACAAGGAGTAGCAGTTTATAAATCAAATTATTTAATTTATTTTCCTTCCTTTGTTTCATTTCTCTTTTTGGTAGGAAATGGCCTCTTGAATTAATAGCTATATAAATTTTACAGTATAATTTGATTGTGTGGCTTTTGATATATATATATATATATATTGTTTGTTTGTTTGTTTTTTGAGGTAGGGTCTCACTCTAGTCCAGGCTGACCTGGAATTTACTATGTAGTCTAAGTGTGGCCTTGAACTCACGGCAATCCTCCTACCTCTGCCTCCCGAGTGCTGGGATTAAAGGATGTTATATTTTTTAATTAGCATACAGTAAAAACTTTACTCAGTGTAGTTTTATGAATTTAAACATATGTACAACTCTATGTAACCACTACAATCAAGATCTAGAATATTCTATCACCGCAGAACATTCTTGGAGTTTTCCTTTTAGTCACATACACCTGTATATAATCCCATTTTACTATATTTAGCATATATACAACTTTTCCTCATCCTTATCAGCTTATGGGTATATTAATAGCTCCACTCTTTACTGCTTATTGCCTTTACAGATATGTCTTACTATTTCCTTTTGATCTTCACATCTAGCCCCAAGAAGCCACATCCTACCCTTACTGTGTTGGTGTCTGGTTCATATAGTTATTTAAAGGAAGTGCTTTCCCATTACTAATGGTGATCTTCCAAAGTTTTAAATCCTTAAAGGAGTCCATGCTAGGTTCCTGCAGAAATAAAAAGAATGATTTTTCACTGTAATTGTTACAGGTATCTTGAGTGTGCCATGCTTTCAACTTCAGATCTTGGTACATGGCTTTTCCTCAGCTTGAAAATCTTTCCCACCCTATCTCTAGCTAAATCATCCACCAAGTGCCATCTGGAATATAAATACTTTAATGTAACATTCTCTCCCACCATATTCCACAGCACTGCATTTCTTCTTGACAGAATTAGGCATTTAAAAGTCACTCTTAAGCTATGGACTCCAAGAAGATCAGACAAGCATCTAGCTTGTCAATTTCCATAACCCTGACATCTAGCATATCATAACTAGCCATGACTGTTTGCTGTATGTCTTGAGAAGTAATGAATTCTGCAGATGTGGAGATAAAGCAATTTGACCACATCCATCTCCATAATAATACAAGGGTTTCATGTAGAGGGTGGGAATTGAAATTAGATAATCTTCAAATCTCTTGTCATAATATAAATTTCAGCTTTTCAGATTAGAATTCAGTGGAATATGTAATGAAGCTATTCTGGACAAAATCTATTTACTCTTATTTAGAAATCTATTTTTTCTTAAGAAATCTATTTTAAATGCTATAGTGCCTCATGGTTATTAAGAACATGAATTACATTATATCATGGTTTGATCCAGGTGTCCCCCACAAACAAATGACTGTGTTCTGATTGATTAATCCTCAGATGATGGCAGTTTGGGTTTTACAACCTCTCTGGAGCTGTGTTGTTGGGGTGGGCTTATGGGGGTTATAAGTATAATGAAGGGATGGAGGGTCCAAGTTAACAGGATGTTAGATTATCAGCCTTCAGCAATAGATCTAGCGATAAAATATTAAATGTAGTGACTTCATGCAGGTTAAATACAGTCATTCACTACATATCCAAGGCTTCAGTCAATGATGAACTGTGCAGACCATGGTAGTCCCATTAGACTATAATGGAGCTGAAAACTGTCATCACCTGGTGACACTGAAGCCAACATAACGTCCTGCCTTTATTCATGTTGGTATAAACAGACTATATTGCCAATAATATGAAAGTATAACACATATAATTATGCACAATATATAATTGATCATGACAATTTATAAATATGTTGCTGGTCTGTGATTTAGATATTTTCTACTTTATGCCTTTTAATCATTTAGAGTACACTCCTACTTACAAAAAAAAGTTTAGTGTAAAATAGTAAACTCTGTTCACTTCATTTTTTTTTATAACATCAAAAGGCCAAACTGAGTCACTGACCTATATCATCTGGGTTTGTATTTATACACTAGATGATGCCACACAACAATAAGACCACCTAAAGACACATTTCTCAGTAGAATCTCTGCTATTAATAGACACATCATGGGACTGGAGGTCAGTGGTTAAAGGTGCTAGCTCGCAAAGCCTGATGGCCTAGGTTCAATTCACCAGTACCCACATCCACATAAAGCCAAATGAAGAAAGTGGTTTATGTGTCTAGAGTTTGTTTGCAGTGTTAAAAGGCACTGGTACACCCATTCCTATTCTCATTATCTCTCCCCATTCCCCGCTCTCTGCTTTTAAGTAAATAATTTTTAAAAGACACATGAGTATACTTTAAGTTCTGATGTAACACAGTATTATTTAGTAAAGATACTTAAAACATGCTTGAAATAAAATTCTGAACAATAAAAACCTTTAAAGTCCTTTGTCCTCCTTGTACTACAACTAGTACATAAACTTAGAACTAGTCTAATAAAAAATGTAAAAAAAAAAAAACAAGCTCAATCTTGTTCTCCCAATTAACAGATGTTGTCTGTTTTTTGTTTGGAATACATGTCACTTGATGGAATTAATTGTTTAGTTAATATTTTCTTTCTTGTAAAATCTGGTGTTAATTGGAAATCAATTTTTCTTGAGTTTAAACAAGTTAAATGTCTCGAGAGCAACATAATACAATACTAAAATCTGTTTAAACCCATTAAAACATTCTTTGATCCATTTTCAAAGACTTGGACTATTAAATACAGAACAGACACAGCCTGTCTGACAATATGTATATCTGCACTTCAAAAGGCATCAGTGACTGAAGCCACACTGTTCCCATGAGTAGTCCAGGTAACTAATTTGTGTTTCTGTGATTCCTTACTAGCTCATTCTGTTTCCAAATAGGGACTCCGGGTCACAAAATACCTTTGCTGCTGCTGCATGCTTCAAAGATTCACAATTAGGACACTCATAGCTCTTGACTATTCCTTCCTGCCACGTTGGTTTCCAAGATACTAATCTTCATTGGAAGGATTTTCAAAATCTTTATCTCTAGTCCATCATTTACTAGACCTCAAAGTGATAAGCCATATTGATCATCTGCCACCAGCTATCCCATCTTAACCTTAAACTCAACATGTCCAAAACTCAACTCAGTAACTTGAAAATGTATTGGTTAGCAGCAAAGGTTTTAGAATGAAAACTTCATGGACTGAAGTCCTGAATGCACGTCTCCCTAATAAATATCTAACTCTGAGGAAGACACGCCAAACTTTGACTGTGCCCTTCATCTGTAAAGCAGAAATAATCACCCTTAAATACTCCTATGATAATTAAATGAAGTAGTATACATAGAACATTTAGCACAAATACCCAGCATACAAGAAGCATAACTTTTCCTGCTTTCCCTAGTTTACTTGTCTAAACAAGCTACCAAATGCTTAAAGAAGAATGTAAACTACCTGATTACACATTTTTAGGGGTAAATGTGTGTATGTGTATGCAATGAAATGCCAGAATTATGGGATGGCTTCCAAAGAGAGCTGCCAGCACTGGATGAAGTTTTCCTGGACTGAGTAGCCGAGCTGAAGGGGTAGAATCAGAACTCCAAGAAACTTGTTACTGGCTAGAATTATCAGACTTGGAGATAAGAGTTTGATGTTGCCCTGCTTGTTTTAAATCTTGTATTGGTTCAATCTGTTTTTGCTATGCCCAATGCTATCTTTTGTAGTGTGAATGTTCTGCACCATAAAACTGTGGGGACTTTTGGAGTTGAGCTGAATGCATTGTATTTTATATCATGTATGATTTGTGGGGGCTAGGGGCAGATTATAATGGTTTCATCCAGATGTCTCCCACAAACGAATGTGTTCTGAATGCTCGATCCCCAACTGATGGCAGTTTGGGTATTACAACTTTGTTGGAGCTGTGTTGTTAGGGGTGGGCTTATGGGTTTTATAAGCCAGATTTCCCTGGCCAGTGTTTGGCACACCTTCCTGCTGCTGTTTGCAGTGCTGTGGCAGAGGTGATGTCCACCCTCTGCTCATGCCATCGTTTTCCCTGCCATGCTGGAGCTTCCCCAAAATAAACCCGTTCCTAAACAGGGCACCTGTAGAGGTCAGAGGCCAACCTTGGTTCAGTCCTCACCTTCCACCTTCCACCTTCCACAAGCAGGGTCTCTTGTTCAGTGCTGCATTTGCCAGGGTAATTGTCCCACAAGCTTCCAGAAGATTCTTCTGTTTCTGTCTCTCTTCTAGCTGGAATTATAGACACCCATACAGTTTCTTGCTTTCATATGGACTATGTGGATCTGAACTCAAGTACTCACACTTGAGCAGGCAAATAAGCCCCAGATTGGTGTGAAGGCATCTCTATCTAATCTAGGTTTTCTTCTAATCAGCTGTGAAACCCTAAGTCAGTCAACTAGGCCCATATTTCACTTGTAAAACAATGGCTTAGGACAGTATTTTTCCAACTGTGGTGTGTATGTATGACTTATAAAGTGATTCCTAAGGTTTCCATAGCCTCCAGGAAATTACTAAAAATGCAACACTACATATACCAGGTGTGGCACACAAGTTTATAATTCCAGTGATTGGGAGGTGAAGGCAGGAAGATTAATTTAAGGCCAGTTCCAGATACATAAAAGAGTTCAAGGCCAATCTGGCCTCCATGAGACCTTGTCTCAAAAATAAAATTAACATAATAAAATAAAATAAAATAAACCACTATTTAGGAGCTAAACTGATAGTACTTTCTTGCAAAGCCTGTCAATGTGGGTTTAATTCCCCAGTGTCCATGTAAAACCAGACACACAAAGTGGTGCATGTTTTCAAGAAAACACAAACTATTAAATTGTAATAACTAGGGAGATATGGTAGCTGTAACAACAATGTAACTACTTCAACAATGTAAACTACATTGAGGCATTGTAGGGGTGTAGCATATAATAAGTATTTTTGACTAAGTACTATTTATTTCTCTAATCATGGTTGTATTTCAACTAGTAACAATGTGTGGAAATAAGTAATATATAGTTAAGTCCTCAAAATGGGTTTGTGGTTTAGTTATCAATTTCTTAAATGAAATTTTGCCAATCTTAACCTCACACATTTATAGCCTTTTTCTTCTTCTTACCCTTCCTGGAAGACTATATTGTGGAAGTCCAAAGCACATCTGGTTTTGTTAGTCATGTCCTCTATCTTAAAATATTTTAAAATTATTTTTACAACACTATTAGTATAAAAATGACTATAATTCAGATATTCATCACATTTATATCCATTTTTCTTCTTTTGAAAATAAAATTTAAAATTGAAGCATATTTTACTGTGCTTTGTGTGTCTAGTAAGCAGCCCTGCTCCAAGGCCCTGGTCAAAGAAAAAGTCAGCTCCTGGAGCTAATTCTTTGATCTCCTCCAAAACCTCCCTCAAGATCCCAACTTCTTATTCCAAAAGCATTTGGCTCTCTTTTCTTCTCTCTTTTAAAAAATATTTTAAATTATTATTTATTTGCAAGGATAAAGAGAGGAAGAGGAAGAGGAAGAAAGAGAAAGAGGAAGAGGAAGAAAGAGAAAGAAGAGAGAGAAAGAGAGATAGAGAGCGAGAGATAGAGAGCGAAAGAGAGAAAGAGGGGGAGAGAAAGAAAGAGAGAGAAAGAGAAAGAGAAAGAGAAAGAGAAAGAGAAAGAGAAAGAGAAAGAGAAAGAGAAAGAGAAAGAGAAAGAGAAAGAGAAAGAGAAAGAGAAAGAGAAAGAGAAAGAGAAAGAGAAAGAAAGAGAAAGAGGGGAGGGATGGGCACTTCAGGGCCTCTAGCTACTACAAACACTCCAGATGCATGTACCACTTTGTGCATCTGGCTTTATGTGGGTACTGGGGAAGCGAACCAAGGCCATGAGGCTTTGCAAGCAAGTGCCTTTAACCACTGAGCCACTGGTTCTCTTTTCCCTTATGACATTGTCTCTAAGGAACCAAACTATCAGATTTTAGTGTTTTAGCTAAATTCATCATTTCATTTTTTTTCTTTTTGGTGTTGTTTGTTAGCACGAACCAACAAGTCAGAAACTGTTGGATCGGAGAGACCATCTCAAGAGAGAAATCACTCTCTTCTCCTTTGTAGAAATAAAATTTATAAGCGTACAATGGGCTGATGAGTAATAATTATTGCACATAACATCCACTGAGGAGGTTTTTCTTTTTATGCACGTGTATGTGTACTCAAATGTGTATGGGTGCACGTGTGTGTCCATGTGTGTGAAGCCAGAGAACAACTGCAAGTGTCATCTCATGAACACCATCCATCTCCTTTTGGAAACAGAATCTCTCACTGTCCTGGAGCTCAGCAATTAGGCTACACTGGCTGGCCAGTGAGCCCCAGGAATCTGCCTGTCTCCACCTCCCTAGCATTGGTATTATAGGTGCTTACTATCTCACCTGGCATTTACATAGGTACTCAGGCTCAAACTCAGATCATCCTCTTTACTGACTGGGCTATTGATCCAACACTTAGAAAGAGGCTTTCTTTCTTTCTCTTTCCTTCTTTCTTTTCATTGGCACATGCATGTATATGTGTAGAGAGTATGTATGGTGTACACCCATGTGTGTGCTCATGATGCCTGCTCCCTGTGAGCATGCCTACAGAGAGGCTTGAGAACATCCTCTTGCTCTTCTGAGTTTTAATTTGAGACAAACCCTTTGGCTAACCCCAGAGCTGCC
>PVHP010022942.1:0-27991 GCA_004024765.1 Zapus hudsonius
AAAAAAAAAAAAATAAGGAGGAAACTTGGCCATATTTCTGACTACTTCATCCAGCCAGAAACCAGCAGGCTTATGACACTTGTTTTTGTTTGGTAGCACATGGCCCTGAGCCACGGAAAATTGCAGAGCAGCCTGGGAGCTGCCACAAATGAACTTGCTTTCCACCCATGACTTTCTAATCTGCAGACTTTGGGCGGTCCCATAGCCCTCTGCATTTAATAATTCCCCTGTCAGTCTCTGGGATCTGGATCCCTAGATGGAGTGGTTTTCTGAGCCTTTAAGCCAGGTACAGCATAACCTATTTCTCAAACTCACCTTGTACCACCCCTCCTTAAATGCTTCCATTTATCCCCAGCTGCCATCCCCTAAGCAAAACGTGTGGAGCCTGCAAGCCATCAGCAATAGATGAATCAGTCCATCAGTGTTTTCTGAGCCATTGCCAAGGGCCCAGTGCTTGCTGTCTGAAGATCATCTCTGGAGACTTAAGATGGACAAGCAAAAGGAAGGGGGTTAAGACTTGGAGCGGAAATGTCCTCCACAAGCTCATGTCCCAGCTGATGGTTCTGGAAGCTTTAGCAGGGAGCCTAGCTAGAGGGCTGGAGAAGTGACTCAGTGGTTCAAGGTGCTGGCTTAGAGGGAGCCTAGCCAGAGGAAGTAGTCACTAGGGGTGGGCCTTTGAGAGGGTAGAGCCCAGCCTTAGTTCCAGTAGGGCCCCTCTCTGCTTCCTGGTTGCCATTATGTAAGAAGCTTCTGTCACCACAAACAAAGCCACTTTCCTATGTTTTCACTATGATGGACTGAAATTCCCCAGAATCTGTGAGCCAAAATAAATCCTCCCCTGTTGCTTCTGTTAGGTATTATTTTATCACATCTACAAGCAAAGAAATGAACACAGAAGAACTGCAACATCACCATGAGCACTAAATTGTACTTCTGGCCTGGAGTTCAATTCCACAGTGCCCACAATAAAACCACACACGCAAAACAAGCACCTGGCAGAAGTAAGAGACCCTGGTGCAAGCACCCACATATGCATGTGTGTGCATACACATGCATACACACACATGCAACAAATAAAATTTTAAAATAGCATGGGGACCAGTGGGTGTAGCTGGTGGTAGACAATAGGCTTAGTATGCATGAGTCCCTGGCTTCCATCTTCAGCCCCTCAAACAAATAAAATCAGAGACCCTGAAATATTGCACAGTTAGGAAGACATTTTGGGGGAGGTAGGATGTTCAGAGGAGAAAGACTGGGTAGAGCATGCCAAAGACAGCCACACTCCATGTCCACAGGGAGGCCTGCCTGGGTAGCTGCCTGGCTCTTCCACTAGCCAGTAGGGACATAGGGGTCTCTGCCCTGGGGATATCCAATGCCTGCATAGAGCCCCAGCAAAGAGGTGCCCTGCGTACCAGGCTCTGCAGCAAGGCTTCATGGGGAAGATCATTGTGATGTCCCCACTTTAAAAGCTTCATTCCAATTACCACCAGGGCTGTTGGCTGGCATTTAATTAACACCTCAGATGGAACTCACAGGAACAGTGTTTAGGCGTTGTTACTGTTAACCATGGCCTGGAAATGCAGAACTTCAGCGGCATCCCCGATGGCTGACCACCTGCTTCTATGAGGAGTCGGCTCCTGGAAGGATTTGAAAGAACAAAAAAGACAGCTCGTTTTCTCTGCTCATTAAAAACCATCATCTCATAGCTTCATCTTAATGTATTTGAAAATTAGCCTCCATATGTCCATATGACTCTGAGTGATGAAACCATGCACATGGGAAACATTACCTGCCCTCTGAAAAAATTGGTTTTGTTTACCATTTTGAGAGAATCCCTCCCCTGGGTAGGTCAAATCATCACCGTTTCCCTGAGAATCTCTTGGGTCATAAATTAATGGCTTCCTGCATCAAGGATGATAATGTCTACTGACTGATGTGAACAGGGTATTTCAATAGATATATGTGCTGTAGAATGATAAAACCAAGCTAATTACATATCCCTCGCCTCACATACTTACCATTTTTTTTGCCATGAGACATTTAAAACCTACTCTCTTAGCAATTTTCAAGTATGTAACACATTGTTATTAACTACAATAATTAGTACTTTTTGGAGAAGACAAAAGAATATAAGTTGTTTTTACACATTCATTTTCACTCCCAAACTGCTGATTCATAAAAACAGGATACAACTGGTTCTTAGGGAGTGTTAAACATGTCAGTATGCAAAACTGTCTAGTAAAAGGTGTAAAATAATGGATGCACACGTTGAACCACACACAATTTACCCCAAAAGCAATTGTGAAAAGCAAGATAAGGACTTCACAAGTCTGGGATGCTCTGCTTACCTGCTCTAAGGGAAGGTGGGTCCTTGATGGTGGGCTTTTCTACATTGATATCTGGCTACCTCAAAAGGAAAGAAGGGTTCTGGGGAATAAAGCTCAAGGAACATAGAGCCAGGCCTGGGTGAGGTGCATGCCTGCAATCGCCACCCCACACAGTAGAAGCAGGAGGATCAGAAGTCATCTTTAGCTGTGTAGTGAGTTTGAGGCTAACCTGAGCTAAATGAGAACCTGCCCACCCCCCAAAAAAAGTGAGAATGAGAAAGAGAGAGTGAAGAAGAAGGGAGAAAGAGAAAATGAGAGAGGGAGGGACGGATGGAGGGAGAGAGGGAGAGAAAGAGAAATCCTGATGCTATAAAATGAGCTCCCCTCTCCTCAGCAGAACTCCAGGATTCCCATGGGAACCAGATGTTTAGAGACAGAACTGAGAAATGTCAGCATCTGAACCTGCTGCAGGAGAGAGGAAGTGGTCCTGGGTGGCAGGAAGAGGCACCGCCTGCAGAATCAGGGACCCTCAGTCTCAGCTTACATCTGAGGTCTTGAAAATTTGGCCTATTCTGCTCAGGCCCTGCCACTGTGAGTCAAACTCAACTTGTGGAGCAGACTGACATGCTCGAGTTTTGAAACTGTAACGTCGAAAGAAAGAAAACAAGGACAGGATGTGTTTTCAGTCCTTGGCATCTGAGTTTGTTTCCCTTCAGATCCGTGAGGACGCTTCTGCAGGCTGGCAAGCTCCAGAGTGCACCCCACTCACGCACATGCGGGGAGCTCCAGAGTGCATCTGACTCACACACATTAAAGGGATAAGATGTTTCTATGGTAAGCTAGGAGTTACGTTAGATTCTTTCTTTCTTTCTTTCTTCTTTCTCTCTCTCTAAATGGTTTTTTCAAGGTAGGATCTCACTCTAGCCCTGGCTGACCTGGAATTCACTATGGAGTCTCAGGGTAACCTCAAACTCATGGCAATCCTACTGATGCCTCCCAAGTGCTGGGATTAAAAGGGTACACTACCACACCCGGCTTTTTTTTTTTGAAGGCAGCCCAGGCTTAATTGAAACTCACTGTATAACCATGCTGGCCTCAGATTCACAGTGATGCTCCTACCTCACCCTCCTGAATGCTGGGATTAAAGGAGTATGCCACCACTCCTGGCAATATTAGAAAAATTTTTTTAATTTAATATTTATTGTCCATAATGAGTTACATTATTTAGTGGGCAAACCATGCGTTGTTATCCCGACTTCCCCAATTCCCCCCCTCCCCATCCCTGATCAGTTGTATATCCTCCTTCGTGGGCTGTCTGTATTAGTCCTTGTGGAAAGAAAATTTTTAAAAATTATTTGTGTGTGTGTGTGTGTGTGTGTGTGTGTGTGTGTGTGTTTGTGTGTGAATGTGGGCACATGCGTGTCAAGGCCAAGAGATAATTTTCAGGTCAATCCTGGACTGTACACTTCATTGGAGGCAGGGTCTCTTGTTCTGGATTCTCACTCTGCTATCATTTGCTATTCTTGCTTTGAGCTTGAAGGAAAAGTCTCCTCTCTCTACCTCTTATCTTACTGTTGGGATTCCAGAAAAAGTCTCCTGTCTCTACTTGGAAGCAGAGAGATAGAAGAGAGACAGGCAGAGAGAATGGGCATGCCAGGGCCTCCAGCCACTGTAAGTGGACTCCAGATGCATGCTCCACTTTGTGCATCTGGCTCTATGTGGGGTCCTTAGGCTCTTCAGACAAGCGGCTTAACCACTGAGCCATCTCTCCAGCCCTCTTTTTTTTCAATTTAATATAATTTTACTTATTTGAGAAAGAGAGAGAGAGAGAGAGAGAGAGAGAGAGAGAGAGAGAGAGAGAGAGAGAGAGAGAATGGGCGTGCCAGGGCCTCCAGCCACTGTAAAGGAACTCCAGACACATGCTCCACGTCGTGCATCTGGCTTTACATGGGTACTGGGGAATCAAACTCAGGTTCTTCTGTTTTGCAAGCAAACACCTTAACCACTAGGCCATCTCTCCAGCCCATTTTTAAAAAATGTTTTTATTTTACTGACAGATACAATGCAAGAACATGTCAGTGTGTGCCCAGATGAAATGCAGCCCATGGTAAGCATCTTTTTGTGTGAGCATATGTGTAGTATGTATGTGGTGCATACACAGGTATATATAAATGTGACATCCTATATACATGTGTAAAGAAGGTTGGTCGCCCCTCCACCATTCAGCCCCATGTTTCCTAGAGGCATCTTCCTGATGCACAAAGTGGCACATGCATCTGGGGTTCTTGCAGTGGCAAGAGGTGCTGGCACACCCATCCTCACCGTGTCTCTAGCTGTGAATGTGAACGTCCTTACCAAACTTCACCATTACCATCTGATGACCAAGAGAATTATCAGTAGGGCCAGGTAGGGCATTGTCAGGATTTGAACTCAAGCCCAAGATCCTCCTGACTGGGCTCCCACCCACTCCTGAGCTCCCTGAAATTGGGAACCAGTATAAGCATATCTGGTTCTTTCCAAGTGCATCTATTAGGTGATCACTTTGAGACTGTTGGTACTTAATCACATTTTGTCCTGGATTCATCCTGGTGATTATTTCCATCATCGCTAAGACTCTGACCCAGTAAATGTTTTAAGGAGAGCTTGGCTCAGGGCATGACTCAAAGAATGGCTTGTCCAGGGTCCAGCAGTGGTGCTGGTCAGCTGAAGAGTTCACTAACTGCAGGGCAGCTCTGAAAGCTGGACTGGAAATGAGGAAGACCATCAGCTGCTGGCCCCACTTGGCCAGAGGTGGCTACTGCGGGTGTGATGTGTCCCAAACTGCAGCAGGGGTGAGGCTCAACTCTGAGCCACTTAGGAAAACAAATTTCTTCACTATCTAAAAACTATGATTACTGTGCTTTTAAAACTGCCTCTGAGAGCAAGCACTATTTTATTAGAGAGCCTATAACTAGCATTTGGCTCGTTGTGAAAGCTTAATAGATATGTAGAATTAGTAGAAAAGTCATAATAAGCCCCTTGTTTCTGGAAAACAAAAGTCTGCTGGGTTTTGCTGCCCTCACTCCCAACTTTGCAAATACCCAGATGCAAACCGCACTGGCAAGGCTGGAGCAGAAACCATCGCTTCTGAGTCCTTCCTCTCTGTCCCTGAGGCCTGAGGACAGTCTACCCTGGCCAGCCTGTGTCTTCTTCACTTTTCTAAGCTGTAAGTGCCCTACTGCCCTTATCAATGGATAAATTTAATACCACAGAAGTCACTGCAATGATTGCATAATTTCACCAACATTCTTTCAGTCCTGGGATCAGGAAAGGGGGTGCTTTTTGAATGCCCAGTGGGATGCTAGGGAGACACCATATGTCAGGTGTAGTATCTGCCTTCAGGGGTTCAGAGTACCCCCAGGGAGGTTTGGGTTGTGCACAGGGGCAGTGGGGAAGGGTGCACTGTCCCTCACGAGTGTCAAACCTGGGCACTGACAAGAGTTCAGAGTGAAAGGTCAGCAAAACACTCCTGCAGGAATGGACTTTGACTGAAACATGAGAGAAGGATCTGGAAAATGGCCAGGAGTAGGGTAATGGAAGAATGTGAGAAAGGACTAGGAGGCAGGAAGGAGCTGAGCTAGGAGAGGAGCATTTGTGTTGAGCAGGAGTGGGGTTTTAGGGAGAATGGATGTGTCACCATGGACCATGCCAGGGAGACCCTCAAAGTCCTTCAGGACAAAAGTGTCTGCAATTTGCATGGTATGAATATTCCTTAGAGCTCCTTACTTGGCTTCACACAGTTATTTGAGACTAGTTTTTAAATATTATTTTTTAAAAAGATAAACCTGTATTCTTTTTTTAAATTTGTTTTCTTTTTTAATTTTTTTTTGTTTGTTTGTTTTTCGAGATAGGGTCTCGCTCTAGTCCAGGCTGACCTGGAATTCACTCTGTAGTCTCAGGGTGGCCTTGAACTCACAGCAATCCTCCTACCTCTGCCTCCCAAGTGCTTGGATTAAAGGCGTGAGCCACCACGCCCAGCTTCTTTTTTAATATTTTATTTATTCATTTTCAAGCAGAGAGAGAGAGAGAGAAAGAGAGAGAATATGCACCAGGGCCACCACCTTGTGGGTCTGGCTTATGTGGGTCCTGGGGAATTGAACCCAGGGCCTTAGGCACTGGAGGCAAGTGCCTTAACCACTGAGCCATCTCTCCAGCCCTAAATATTATTATTATTATTATTATTATTATTATTATGTCAGTTTTTTTCAAGATAGGCTCTCACTTTAACCCAGGCTGACCTGGAACTTACTCTGTAGGCTTGGGCTGGTCTCAAGCTCACAGTGATCCTTCTACCTCTGCCTCCAGATTGCTGGGATTAAAGACATGCACCACCATGCCTGCATATATTTTTATTTATTTATTTGAAAGAGAGAAAGTATGGGCATGCCACAGCTTCCTGCCACTGCAAACGAACTCCAGGTGCATGTGTGTCTGGCTTTACGTGGATACTGGGGAACTGAACCCAGGCCATGGCTTTGCAAGCAAGCACCTTTAACCACTGAGCCTTCCCTCTGGGTACTCTTGAGGCTTTTATTAGCCCATGAGCATGTAAGAACACTTATAGACCATAATCACAGTTAAGAGGCAGAACTTAGACCCAGACCCAGGACCGACTCCATGTCCCACCACCATTGCCTCAGGCCCACTGCTCCTAGCTGCCAGTGGTTGCTGGGCATCTCCCTCACCCACATGTGTCCAGGGATAAGGGCCATCCAGCCTCGTGCTTAGACTCTCGATCTCAGGAAGGGGTCACATGTCTGCCACTGGATCGCCTCCGAGATTTTCTTTCCTCAGAGTTAATGCTACGTTGTGGATCACTGACACTAAGAACAGTGCTCTGCCTCTGGGCACCGGGTAGTCTCCATGGAAAGACAGATGAAGCAGAGCTTCAGGATGAGGATAGCCTGGTGGTTGTCAGCGGCACAAAGCTTCCTGCAGCCTGCACTTGGCCATTCCCCACTCGCAGAGTCTTATGGAGCCATGGAAGTGAATTAACCCCAGGACATCACGACTAGTGAGAAAGCAGGTCCTCCCTGCTTGTGCAGGCGCTGACTGCCTTCACCCCCTCATGCATGTAAAACATGTGACACAGTCTGAGGCCAAGTGCTCAGCATGACCCAAACAGCTGAGTCAAGGCCAGGCACACCTCCCCCTCCTCCAACCCTGCCACTCGCCCTGTGGGGCAGGAGCTGTCACCTGGCAGCCCAGCTCAGGGAACCCTGTCTTCCTGGCCTGCCAGGCTGGGCTATCTAGGACACTGCTCCCCAGAGGCTCCCACTTCAGCTGCTGCCCTTCTGTTATCAGTTGTTCACAGCCTCCCCGGAGGACCTCACAGCTGCTCCGGGAAAGACCCCAAGCACACTCTCTCCATGTGCTATCTATCTATCATTACACCATCAGTCTTATCACGACACTAATGAATTTAGAAGGCTTCTGCCCACTTAGATGTCTCCAAGTGCCTACTGTTTAGAAGTATGACGATGTCACCTGGGTGTGACCCTCATTTTCCATCAGCCCCAAGAGTGTGCTGGAGCCCATGGGCTTTGTGTGGCTCTGCACAGCTGCCTTTGATGACACACGGGAGGAGACGTGTGTCATCCTCCAAGATGCACAGTAAGTGGCATTCAAGGGAGTTTGATGGAGCGGTCTGTGTAAGTACTCATATTTAATGAGACTCATTCCTCATTCGCTCTCCCTCACTGCTAGAAGGTTCGCATTTAACTGAATTACAGTGCCATGACACTCCATTTTAATCATGGCCAGTGGCAGCTGGCACCCTGATTTGAAGCACCAACTATTTTTTTAGTGATGTGCAATTTGCATAAATTGGATTCCTCTTGAAAGATGGGGGTACAGCTGTCAATTGACTGGTGCTTGACAGACAACATTAGGCAGGCAGCAACAAGGGCCTGGTTGTCATGCCCTGTGGTCTTTTGCTATTTCCCAGATCCCATGGACTCCTAAAATCCCCCTGGAGTTGGAACTTCTGAGAAGGGTCTGCAACTTGGTTCCTAATACCTTGTACGAATGGGACCCTTAGACTTGCACCAGAAATCCTTTGAGATCAAACCAGATCACAGTAAGATATTTACAGGGAGAAAGCATATAAGGAAATTTCATATATTTATTTATTCATTAAAAATTCAGATGATAAAAAATTCAGATACTAATAATAAGGAAACCAATATGTAGTGACGAGCTATGCAGGAAAATAAATTTTGCATAGGGGAATAAAGGTTGAGGCAAGGGTGTAGGATATTGATACAGCATTTGCAAGGTCTGGGGTTCAATCCCCAGCACTAAATAAATAAATAATAAATAAATAAAATGAGGAGGATGAGGCAATAGGCTAACAGCATATGATGTTCCCTGGTTGGAAGACCTGGAACTCTGACCCGAAGGGTGACACTGAGGGAGAGGACATACTGTGAGTCATGTCAAGATCTGGAGGAAGGATCCCAAGACCCACATCAAATGCTGGACATGGAAATAAGTGCCTATAATTTCAGCCTGAAGGAGGTAAGGATAGAAGGACTCCTGGGGCTTATAGACAAGCTATGTTAGTCTAACTGGTGAATATATTATATCAAAAAGAGGTGGAAGGTGTTCTTGAGGAACGAAACCGAGGCTGTCCTCTGGCCTCCACAGATGGACACACACACACACACACACACACACACACACACACACACATGACAAAAAAGAGACCCAGAGGAAGACTGCTCCAAGAGAAGGGTGACCTCAAGGGTGTCAAGATTGAGGACAAACTAAGATGCCACTGTGATTCCAGTCTCACAAGGAGATTTCAAGAGATGAAATCGAAGAGGGCACATAGGCCCAGTGACAGCAAGCTTTGGAGCTGACATCAGGATGTGTGCTGTGGCTAAATTGGATGCACTCTTCCTGCCACCCAAGGGTACTTTTGCTCTCCTAGACTATGCAAGGCAAGAGCTAGCTGTTCTGTCTTCTAAGCATCTGAGAGTTGGTGACATAAAATGTCTACCTTTCATGGTCTGCATGGGAATCCTGGAGTTTGGCTGAGGAGAGGGAGCTTGGTTTATAGTGTCAGGATCCCTTCCTCCCTGCCTCCCTCCCTTCTTTCTTTCCTTCCTTCCTTTCTTTCTTTTACAAGTTCAAGGCCAGGCTAGGTCACATAGAGATCGAAGTTACTACCCAAGCTCCAAGATGTTTTATTTTTTCAGTCATAGAAAAATCTGTCTTAAAATGACTTTTTTTTTCTTTTTTGGGTGTATGTGTAGGATTACCAGAGGTTGGAAAAGGGAAATGAGAAGTTGGTCATGGGCATAGAGTTTGCAGTTTGCAAGATAAAAAGGTTGTGGATATCTGTAGGACAACAGTGGACATTCTCTACTCAACGGTACACTTAAAATGATTGCTGGAAAATTTTCTTACATGCATTTTAACACAGTTTTAAATTATGAAATAAATTTTGTTAAACACAATACTCAAAACTCATCACTTCCTTATTATTTTACTACAGTTTATGTATTTTTAGTTAAAATTATTTATTTGTGTGTGCGTGCTTGTGTGTGTGTGTGTGTGTGTGTGTGTGTGTGTGTGTGTGTGTGTGTGTGTGTATGGGCATGCCAGGGCCTCTTGTCTCTGCAAACAAACACCAGACACTTGTGACATCCTCTGTCTCCAGCTTACATGGGAATTGAACAATGGCCTGTAGGCTTTGCAAAGAGCTATCTTTAACCACTGGGCAATTTCCCCAGCTCCTATAACTTGTCATTTTCTATGCTCTTAAATGTATTTGTTTTCTTATTCTCATATGAGAGGCATACCATATAACAGTGTAGGTTGAAATCTAACTTGGTGTTTGGGTGCATTTACATCACTGAAATTGTCAAACACTACAAATCAGAGCTTAATTTGATTTATTGTTTTACTGATGGTCAATACTTTAAAAAGCTATAGAAAAAATACTTACCAATAATACAAAATCAAGTCATACATGCCTTCAATTTCAGCATTAGGGAGACTAAGATAGTAGGATCACTGCGAATTTGAGGCCAGCCTAGGCTACAAATGAGCTCTGGATCAGCCTGGGCTAGAGTGAGACCCTGCTTCAGAAAAAAAAAAAAAACAAGGGCTGAAGAGACAGCTCAATGGTTAAGGTGTTTGCCTGCAGGGCCTGTGCCCATGTGGAGCCAGATACACAAACTGGAACATGCATTTGGAATTCGTTTGTGGTGGCTGGAGGCCATTCTCTCCATCTCTCTTTTCTCTCTTTTCTCTCTCTCTCTCTCTCTCTCTCTCTCTCTCTTTCTGCTTGCAAATAAATAAATGAAAAAAAGTTTAAGTAGAGAATGCTTGATTTTTTTTTATCCAATTCAACAAATAAGTTCTGGTGTCACTGAAGAACAGGTGAGTGAGGTTGTGTATCTTCACTGTTTCACTTCCTTCTACATCGATAACTTAAACAGCCTGAGAGGTGGTGTGCATCTATAATCGCAGCTACTTCAGGAAGATTCCAAGTCCAAGGCCTGCCTGGGCTACAAAGTGAGTCCAAGGTCTGCTTGAGTTACTTACTGTCTCAAATAAGGGAAGGGGCAGGGGAGTGGGGCATGGTGGTGCACGCCTTTAGTCCTTGCACTCTGGAGGATGAAGTAGGAAGATGGCAGTGAGTTTGAGGCTAGCCGGAGCTAGAGTGATATCCTGCCTCAAAAGAAAGCAAATGACAATAAAACTAAACAACAAAACATAAAGGAAAACATCAAACAAGTACTTATCACCACAAGAGTTTGATAGAGATCACTGAAACCCTTCCATGAGAATTAATTAGCTGCATAGAATTCAGAGTGAAAATTGTAAACATTGTGTCATGGTTTGATACAGGTGTCCCCCACAAACAATTGAATGTGTTCTGATAGATTGATCCTCAGCTGATGGCAGTTTGGGTTTTACAAACCTCGATGAAGCTGTGTTGTCGGGGGCAGGCTTATGGGGTTATAAGCCAGCTTCCCCTTGCCAGTGTTTGGCACACCTTCCTGCCGCTGTTTGCAGTGCTGTGGTAGAGGTGATGTCCAGCCCTCTGCTCATGCCATCGTTTTCCCTGCCAGAATGGAGTCTCCCCTTGAGTCTGTAAGCCAAATAAACCCATTCCTCCACAAGCCGCTTTTGCTTGGGTTCTTTAAGTGCAGCAACTAGAAAGCTGACTGCAACACATTGCAAAAAGTGTACATTTCACTATTGGTATAATTTGTGAACTATAAACCTTTTATATCAGTAAAGTTTATAATACACTATATGGTCAAATTTTTCCCAGGGCACTGGTTACTAAGCATTTCCTAACATACCCTGTTCACCTATGTGCTGCAGTGTGCAGACAAGATCAGGTCTAAGGCTGACATATTTGTCTTTCAATACTGTCTCTCAAATGCTAAAGTACTTGCTTGGCAAGTACTCAGTGGTAGAGTATTTGTCAATGGTGTTTGAGACCCTGGGTTTCATCCCCAGAATCTCAGGGAAACATAAAAGTGAAGCAATGGTGTCTCTTGAGACTTAAAGGAACTGGTGCCCTACTGAACATATAGCTGTAGGCATAACTGATGCCTCCCTCTCATAAACTTCCACAATATGACCACAGCTGTTGTTGGTTTCTCTGATGCACACATAGGACTTCCTGGCTATTGTTTCTGAAATCACCTTCTCTCATAGCTTTTCCTGAACTTTTCAGGTCAATGTCCCTAGAGTCCTAAGGAAATGAATCTCGTTCATGACCTTGGCAATCCTCAGAAACAGGGAAGGGCAAGGGCAGCATGAGGTGGAGCTTCCCAGTCTACCAGAAACAGCACTGATACTTTTTATGTTGTTTAATATTTGTTTATTTATTTATTTGCAAGGAGAGAGAGAGAGAGAGACAGAGAGAGAGAGAGAGAGAGAGAGAGAGAGAGAGAGAGAGAGAGAGAGAATGGGCATGCCGGGGCCTCTTGCCTCTGCAAACAAAATCCAGATGCATACATCACTTTGTGCATCTGGCTTTATGTGGGTACTGAGGAATCAAGCCCAGGCCACCAAGCTTTGCAAGCAAGCACCTTAACTGCTGAGCCATGGCTTCAGCCCATGTTGTTTATTTTTTGCAACAAAGTCTTGCTAGGTAGCTCAAGATGGCCTCAAACCTATAACAACCCTCTTGCTTCTCAAGTGCTAGATTGCAGGCATGCACCCTGTTGATGCTTGTTTTGACACTACACACCTATTGCTTTCTAGCTAGTACCCCTTTCTGGTGATTTTTTTTTTTGAGGTAGGTTGAGTTATTTCCTTTTCTTAGCTCGGGTCCTCATTCCTGCATGGCTAACGTTTTACCCACAAGAGCTACCTCCTCAGTCCCTATATTTTGTTCTTTTGAGGCAGGGTCTCATGTAGTTCAGGCTGGCCTCAAACTTACTATGTAAGCTGGATCTGGTCTTGAATTTCTAATTCTTCCTCTACCTCCTGAATGTTGGGATTACAGGTGCACACTGTGACTGATTTGCATGCAATGCTGAGGATCAGTCCCAAGGCTTCATGTATATTGAGCAGGCACTTTTTGCCAACTGAGCCACAATGTTAAACCTGATTTCCTAACTGAGGGTTGTTGGCTAGACAGAGTGCAGGAAGAGAAACCTGGGGCAGAGAATTACCCAAGACTCTGGGGGCAGGAAGAGTTTGATGGCCAGAGGGGCTTGAGTGGGATTAGCTCAAGGGGAGGCTGCATATGAGGGAAGGCGACTCACTGGAAAACTGAGCAAGGGGTTTGGTACTGCATTTCAAATACAATGGGGATTTATTAAGGTGGAGATTTTTTAAAAAATATTTTATTCATTTTCAAGCAGAGAGATACAGGAGATAGATGATGAGAGAGAGAGAGAGAGAGAGAGAGAGAGAGAGAGAGAGAGAGAGAGAGAGAGAAAGCACCAAGGCCACCACCTTGTGGATCTGGCCTATGTGGGTCCTGGGGAATTGAACCGGGGGCCTCAGGCACTGGAGACAAGTGCCTTAACCTCTGTGCCATCTCTCCAGCCCCAGGTGGAGATTTTTGGCACAATTTTTTTTCCTCTTTTTTGAGATCCTCTTTCCTCAGCCTCCCAAATGCTAGGATTAAAGGACTGTGCCAGCAAACTGACTGGCATGATTTGATTTGCATCCTAAGTTGATTTTGTTTGTTTTATGTGGTTTCACTACCCAGTTCAGGCTGTCTAGAATATGTCCCAGACTTGTCTCAAAAACTTGACATCACAGCTGGGCATGGTGGTGCATGCCTTTAATCCAGCACTCAGGAGGCAGAGGTAGGAGGATTGCCAAGGCCACCCTGAGACTACATAGTGAATTCCGGGTCAGTCTGGGCTAGAGCGAGACCCTACCTCAAAAAACCAAAAAAAAAAAAAAAAAAAAAACCAAAAACTTGACATCCTTCAACCTCAGCTTCTCAAGTGCTGGGGTTACAGGTATGTGTCACCATGCCTGGCCCCTAAGTAATTTCCCTTCTTGTTTTCTAGAGTGAATGGGGTGGGAATGGGGGAGAGATCACGTGGGAATATAGTTAGGATTCTAATGAAATTGTCTAGGCAAGAGATGGGGAGAAATGGTGGCTGTGAAATGGAGACCAGCAGGTGTAACATGGAGTTAGATTGAAATCAATAGGACGTCTGAGAGAGCTTGACAGGTGAGAGAGGAAAACATTAAAAACGCACTCCTGGCTTTCTGGGCTATCTTCCAGGCACAAAGTGGCCTTGGTATTCATGACATCACAGTGGCTGACACTTCCTATACAAGATCTACATGATGGGGGGGGGGGGAAGAATGGCATCAAAATAGAAAAGAGAACAGTTGGGAAGAGGAAACATTGTAGTGGAGGAAGGATTTGAGAGGGAAAGGAAGGATGCTGGGAGGTGATTACGATCATGGATATTGTCTGTATCTATAGAAGTTGTCAACAAAAAGGTTTTATAAAAAAATGCACTCATATTCATAGCATGCAAAATGGTGACTGCTGGAAGGACGCAGTGGGGGCAGAAGGGGAATGAGGAGAAAACTTGTTTAAAAGTTAAGAATGAAATGCCCACAAGGCATACACATCAAGGTGTGGAGGAGGCAGCTAGTGGACAGGTGAGCCAAGAGCCCAAAGAAGGCACCTAGGGACATACGTTTGAACCCTGACATGTGGGCTGAGGAGATGGTTGAGCTGCTGAGGGCTCTTGCTTGAATCTTGATACACACCCTTGATGCGCACCTGACACAGATGAGGAGGTTTAAACCACCTGAGGGCTGAGGAGCTAGGGGACAGGGGTGACCTTGAACTGACCTCGGAGATGAAGCCACCAAGAAACAGATAAGATGGAGTGGGTGAAGGGACAGAAGACTGTCGCCATGGAAACTAGTGAGGAAGATAGAAGGAGACAATATTTCTCTTGAGTGATACTGAGAGGTCACTGAGGGGGGGACTGGAGAGGTGTTTATTCCACTGGGGACAGTGTCTGTGATGTGGTTAGTATGAAACTCCTATATGGCAACGGCCCCCAGAGAGGGCTGTGTGTAAAGCCCACAATTGAAGCAAGAGGAGAGTCTTTAAAATCGATAGGAGACAACTCAGTGCATGTGGAAAGCAGAGGGGATTGTCAAGGATTCGCTGAGACCTGGGATGAAGGCTTGGCTTGGCTGGAAAGCCTGGTACCTACACACCCAGCCCTGTCAGCACTATGATGGATGATATCCTGGCCACGAGGACAGAGTCTGATTAAAATGCCATAGTGCTGGACTCAGTGCTGTGACAGGTGCTCCGGTCTCCAGGGACTTGACATTGACTTTCCCTCACCACCTGCCCTACCAGCTGCCAAGCTCCCATTGTCAATGTGCCTTGCTGAATATGCATTCACTTCCCTAAGACCCCTGTCAGGACCCCCAGCCCAGCCTTGGTAATGTGAGAACCACCAGGGGTCCCTGTGGCAGGCATTATCCAGCAAACTGATGCAAGACACAAGGGGGCTGCAGGTCTCCACGTGTGAACATGGTCAGACATTCACACAGAAAGCCCGAATCCCAAGGCTCATGAATTTTCAAGTGAAATACATTCATTATCTACGACTAACAGAAGAAAGCTGATGCGTTAGCTTTCTGTCGCGACAAAAATATCTTTAACCGAATGAATGGAGAAAAAGTTGATTTGAACTCATGATTTCAGAGGTTTCAGTCCAAGGCAAAACCTCATGGTGGCAGCACATGGTGACTGAACAGCTCTTGTACTGTGATAGCTAGGAGGCAGAAGAGAGAGGGAAGAGGGCCTTGCATTCCAGTATCTCCTCAAGGCCACCGCTGCAGTCAGCACCTGGCCAAAAGCATCTCGGGAGGAAAGGGTGTATTTTGGCTTACAGACTGGAGAGGAAGCTCCATGATGGCAGGGAAACCGATGGCATGAGCGGAGGGTGGACATCACCTCCTGGCCAACATCAGGTGGGTAACAGCAGCAGGAGAGTGTGCCAACCACTGGCAAGGGGAAGCTGGCTGTAACAACCATTAGCTGCCCCTAACACACCTCCAACAAGGTTGCAATTCCAAAATTGCCATCAGCAGGAATTGAGCATTCAGAACACATAAGGTTATGGGGGACACCTGGATGGAACCGTCACAGTGGTACTCCCAATGACTCCCCCCCCCTGCTTCCTTCCACTAGCGCCCCCCCAAGGTTCCACCACCTCCCCTAGCATCATAGCACAGAGACTTTAGTGCACGGGTTTTGGGGGACATTTCAGATCCAAGCTGTAACAAATTTTTTTTTTTTTAAATTTAACTCAGCTTATTAGGAAAAGTGTTCTCGTTTGGATCTGAAATACCCTCCACTGGCTCATGTTCAGAATCCCCAGCTGGTGGCACCTTTGAGAGGTGGGGCCGGGTTGGTGGAAGCAGCTCCTGGGTTCTTGCTGTGCTCTTGGCGTCCTGGTCTGTTGGGAAGTGCACAGCTGTCCTTTGCCGCCCTCTCCTGATGTCAGGATGTTCTTTCTGCCCAAGTGCAGGGGGGCAAATGATCAGAAACTGAACCCCCAAACATAAATCAAAATAACTCCTTTCTTAAGCTGTTTCTGTCAGCTATTGTGGTCACATTGACTCAAAAATAATGAATACAAATTGAAAATGGGGCCTTTAAACCTGGAGGAGGCTGGGGAAATGGCTCAGCAGTTAATGGTACTTGCTTGCAAAGCCTGCTTCCCCAGGTCCGATTCCTCAGTACCCACTAACACCAGATTCACAACATACAGCATGCATCTGGAGTTTGTTTGCAGCGGCAGGAGGCCCTGGCACAACCATTCTCTCTCTCCTTGCAAATAAATAAAATATTTTTTGTTTAAAAAAAAGATACCTATAGTTTAGAGTATTAGGATACCTATGTTGGCACAGAGAAAGAGCTAGAAATTATGAAATGTAGTTTTGACAGTTATAGCTAGATCCACCTATACCTTATTCTACTTTAAAATATTTTTATTTGCTTATTTTATTTATTTATTTATTTATTTGAGAAAGAGAGAGAGAAGGAAGACAGAGAGAGAAGGAGAAAGAGAGAGAGAAAGAGAGAGAGAGAGAGAATGGGTGCACCAGGGCCTCCAGCCACTGCAAACGAACTCCAGACACCTGCACCATCTTTTGCATCTGGCTTTATATGGGTACTGGGGAATCGAAGTTGGGTCCTTCTGCTTTTCAGGCAAACACCTTAACCATTAAGCCACCTCTCCAGCCCTTATTTACTCAGTTTTAAGGAGGGAGAGAGGGAGGGAGAGAAAGAGGAGAGAAAGAGAATGGGCATGCCAGGGACTCAAGCCACTGCAAATGAACTCCAGATGCATGCACCACTCTATGCATCTGACTTTACATGGGTACTGGGGAATCGAACCTGGGTCTTTAGGTTTTTCAGGCAAGCACCTTAACTGCTGAGCCATCTCTCAAGGCCCACCTTTTCTTTTCTTTTCTTTCTTTCTTTCTTTCTTTATTTATTTTTTGGTTTTTCAAGGTAGGGTCTCACTTTAGCCCAGGCTGACCTGGAATTCACTATGTAGACTCAGGGTGGCCTTGAACTCATGGTGATACCTCTGCCTCCCGAATGCTGGGATTAAAGGTGTGCGCCACCACGCCCGGCCTAAGGCCCACCTTTTCTACTTTTAAACAAACCAGAAATGGGCCCAGTGTAAGCAGAGATGATTTCATGACTGAGGCTTCAGATGACCACTTGTCACTTTGTTCTTCCTTAGAACTGACTTGAGACTGTTGTCAGGCAAAGGAGCCCAAGTCCCTCACCACTTCAGAGAGCATGCGTTGAGGTACAGCAGCCACTGAGGCCAAAGCTGACGTCCCCTAACTAGCTGGATTAGCCAAGGTAGAGATTTCAGTGAATAGAGGAGCCTTCTCTTAACAAAATACGCTGAGTAGAGACTAGATGTTAAATAAGATATAAGATCCTTTCTGTGATGAAATAGCCCTCAAACTCTCAAAATTACTAATTTTTATTGTATGTTTTTGTGGCACCTAGGGACTTGCACACACTAGACAAGGTCCCTACCTCTCTGAGCCATGTACCACACTTGACTCTCAGAGTGCTGACTTTCTGCTACCTCTATGCAGGCCTGGATGTAAGCTGCCTGTAACCCTAAAAGGAAGTGAGCCAACCCAGGCAAGATGGAAGTCATGATGTCAGAGCACAGGTGCTGCTAGACCGTACCTCCCTCAGCTGTCTCTCTGCTCTCACAGCTGCTGGACAGAGCCGACAGGGACCTGCTGACCCGGCCTAAAGACTAGAATCTCTCTCAGCAGGCAAGGCAGGACTAGCCCCAGCCCACCCCCATCCTGTAACGAGACCCCCTCACACATAGTACAGTCACTTATTAATAAGCCTGCCATCTCACAGGACAGGACCCAACCCTTCTTCAGGAACCTCTAAAAGCAGACATGTTGCTGCCGTGCATGGTGGCGCACGCCTTTAATCCCAGCACTCGGGAGGGAGAGGTAGGAGGATCACCATGAGTTCCAGGCCACCCTGAGACTACATAGTGAATTCCAGGTCAGCTTGGGCTAGAGTGAGACCCTACCTCAAAAAACAAACAAACAAAAAAAAAGCAGACATGTTGCTTTGTCTGGTGGATACTGCTGAAGCCCTCCTTTAAAACCCCATCAATCCCATTGTCTGTGGTATTAATAACTCTCATTAATAAACCTCTTTCCTTAGGCGTGGTGGCGCATGACTTTAATCCCAGTACTCAGGAGGCAGAGGTAGGAGGATCTCTGAGAGTTCAAGGCCACCCTTAGACTACATAGTAAATTCCAGGTCAGCCTGGGCTAGAGTGAGACCCTACCTTAAAATAAATAAATAAATAAAATAAAATGAAAAATAATAAAATAAACCTCTCTCCTGAAGAATAATGTGTCTCAGCCTCTCTAACTTCCTCTCCTTCCCCCAAATCTAACAACTCAGTTTTGGGATCTAGAGAGGTTTTTCAAAAGATTTAGCTGTGTGCTGTCTTCCATTTTGAGGCCTTTGGAAATGCACTGAGAATCTTTCTGGAGAACACGGACAAGGTGACTCCAGGCTATGGGTGGTACTCTGCAGGATAATGTCCCTAATGGCCTCTCAGATGCCCTCAGGGCTTGTCCTGGACCCATGTATTTAGCATGACTTATTACATCATTGCCTGTGCCCTGGAGATGTATGCAGTGCTAGAGATAAAGTTATCTAAAGTGTTTAAGTAGGAAACATTTTATTAAGAGATAGGTAATAAAGCAGGTAGTAATAACAATGTCATCAAGAAATATGACAAGACCCTCAGTACAAGCTGTTGTGTGGACATGACCAATGGCAGTGGCACAAGGAAGCATGTGGGGATGGCTGGCCCCCGCAGCTGGATAAAATGTCCCTCCACAGTATCTTCTTCTCATGCAAGTCTAAATTAATGTTGATTCCTACATCTCTATACATGTGCATATGCGTGAGCCTAGAGCCCAACAGAAAGACTCAATAACCCCCCACCTTTTTATTTATTTTTTTATTCAGCAGAGGCAGGGATAGTTTTGTTTTGTTTTGTTTTGTTTTGTTTTGTTTTGTTTTAGGAAAAGATACACTTGCAAGGAAGGAAGCAGGCTGGAGCAAAGAGAAAGGTCAGTGTCTCCATGGCCCCGTTCCACAGAGCTGGGGCTGGTACATGTCTCCTCAGCCTGGGCTTTGCAGTGCATCCGCAGTGTGGGATTTTCCATGCATGCTCTATCTCTGACATGTAGGTCCTCAGGCGACCTCAAGTGTCACACGTCTCACTGGCATCTTAAATCACTGTGCAGACATGTGCATTTTAGTGTTTTATGGAGCTACAGGTGCCTCAGCCAGGAGTCTTTCAGCCAAAAGTGGGAGGGGAAATTGTTCAGTGGTTAAAGCACTTGCCTGCAAAGCCTAATGACCAGGGTTCTATTCCCCAGTACCCACGTAAAGCCAGATGCACAAGGCAGCTCATGGGTCTAGAGTTCGTTTGCAGGGGCTAGAGGCCCTGGTGCACTCTTTCTCTCCTCTCTCTGTCTGCCTCTCTCACTCTCAAATAAATAAATAGTATTTAAAAATTTATAAATAGAGCTGGAGAGATGGTTCAATAGTTAAAAACACTTGATTGCAAAGCCTGACAGGCTGTGTTCGATTCCCCAGTGCCCATGTAAAGCCAGATGCACAAAGTGATCCATGTGTCTGGAGTTCATTTGCAGTGACAAGGGGCCCTGGCATGCCCATCTTTCTCTCTCAAATAAAAATATTTTTAAAAGTTATAAATAAATGTATTTTATTTATTTATTTATTTATTTATTTGTAAACAGAGGAGAATGGGCATGCCAGGGCCTCTTGCTCCTGCAAACTCCAGATGCATGTATCACTTCGTACATCTGGCTTTTTGTGGGCACTGGGGAATTGAACCCAGACCAGCAAACATTGCTAGTAAACACTTTTAACCACAAAGATATCTTCCCTGTGCCCCCATCCCAGAACTTTATAAATGATAATGTTTATTGAACATAACCCCCTCCCATTATCTTTTCTTGTTCCTCCTTCCTATCATTCTTCCTCTGAATCCCTTCCCAACTAGTCCCTCTTCTACTTTGATGGCTTTTGTTTTCTTTGAGTGGAAAGTATAAATTCTATGTATCCTTATGGAGAGATATAAAGTTTTACTCATTATAGACAAAATTGAAAATGTGTGTGTGTGTGCACACGTGCACGTGCATGTGTGCATGCAGCAGGTTTGTGGAAGTCAGAGGACAACCTCAGGGTGTTCATCCTCTTCTTCCACCTTGTTAGAGATAAGGTGTTGCAGACAGCTCACACTGCTGCGATGAACCTCCAAACCAGGCACAGTTTAGGTAAGGAAGAAGGGATTTATTTGAAGTTTCACAGATCCAGCAGAGAGAGAAAACCACCACCAGCATCTCCAAAAGTAAGCACACTCAGCAGCCAGACAGCAGGAACTCCAGGCAGAGCTCAGCCTCTTCTCTGAGAGTACACCTTAGGCTAGAATTCTAGATCCACCCCCAGTAACACCTTAGGGCTGGACCCTAAGAAACACTCACAGTCACTTCCAGCCAGGTAGCTGGAAAATAGCTTTTAATAAAACTTCTGAACCTGTTGGAGGATATCCATTAAAACTACCACATTTTAACCCTGGTCCCCAATAGATTGATATCTATCTCATATTATATATTGTGTTTAGTCTAAATTTAAAGATCCCACAGTCTTTACCAATTTAAGATTGCTCCAAAGTCCCAAGTCTCACCTAAGACTTAAGACTGTCTCTTAACGTGAGTCCTATAAAATCAAAACAAGTTACATACTTCTTTTAACATATAATGACACAGAGTAAACATTTCCAACTGTTTTAAGGCATAACAAGGAGAGACTGAGCCAATGTAAACTCAGTAACCATTAGATTAACATCAAACATCTCTAGTTCAAGTCTGATGTAACCAGTAACTGACAGTCTCCAGATTTTCCAATTCTGCCCTTCCAGCTTAACTGAGTAGCTGGGGAAAACTCCATCCCAAGCCAATAGCACTCTGTGGTAGCCCTTGCATAGTCCTGGTATTAAAAAAAAAAAGTTCGGGTCTCTGTGTAAACCATCATCCATCTTCCAAAGGCTTTACTGACCTATCAGGAACTTCATGTCCTGTTGTATGTACCACATCTCAGCAGTGACTCCAGGAACTATGTGTACCTATTCCATGTATTTTTTTATGTTACTGAAACCAATAGCAAGTGTGTATGACACAGCCATGTTAATTCAGGGATAAAATAAATCATAACCTTGAAGAGCAATTTTCCTCCTTTTAGTCATCTCTTTTCAAAAGAGTTTATATTTCTACCATTTAGTGTTTCCTGGGTAAAATCACCTCAGGCTTCTTTCCATTGTTTTAATGTAAAGTAGTTGGGGCATCTTCCATTAGATTGCTAATGTATTTGACAATAGTAGCCTCAGTAACCTAAAATCAGTCTCAGTACCTGTAAATTTTAAACTTATTTGAGTTTTTCCAACTTAAAATCTTAAAATTTTCAGTTTCATGTCTTTAACCAAGCACATCAGTTCATGACTTAAATTTAACCTTCATCAAACTCTGGGCATGGGCAGCAGAACATAGCTGTCGTTTATGCCAGTAACTCAGTTCCAATAATGTTCTTTGTGGTCTCCCCTTTTCCTTTGAAAGTTCATAAGCCAAAACACCAAATACAATTCTCTTTGTACTTAGCATTTTCAAACTCTCACCATAAAACTTGGCTTACCATTCTGGAAGTCGTCTTCAGTTGCAAGTATCAAGTTCTTTCCAACACACAACTTCCAAGAAACCAAACTCCACATGGTCAGATTTATCTCAGCAACTCTACCCCACTCTCAGTACCAGTTTCTGTGGTAGACAGCTCACACTGCTGGGATGAACCTCAATGCCAAGCACAGTTTATGTGAGGAAGAAGGGATTTATTTGAAGTTTCACCATTCCAACAGAGAGACATAACCATCAATAGCATCTCCAAAAACAAATACTCCAGCAGCCAAACAAGAGGAGCTCCAGGTAGCACCAGACTGCTCTCTGTATACCTTAGGCTAGAGTTCTAGATCTACCCCTAGTAACACCTTAGTGTGACAGGTTAGGGTTATTGGGACCACAAAGGTAATGCTGAGTGTCCTTGGATTTGTGCTTGCAGTGAAGCTCCACTTTTCTCTTGCCTTACCTGGCCCTCCCCTTGAGTGGGAGGTATCTCTTACTAGAGCTCAAAACTAATCCTGAAACTGATTGGTCAAAGATAGACCAACCAGGGCTGGAGAGATGGCTTAGTGCTTAAGGCACTTGCCTCCAGTGCCTAAGGCCCCAGGCTCAATTCCCCAGTATCCACGTATGCCAGACCCACAAGGTGGTGGCCCTTGTATGCTCGTTCTCTCTCTCTCTTTCTCTCTCTCTTTCTCTCTCTTTGTATTTCTCTGCTTGAAAAATAAATAAAATAATTTTTAAAAAAACAATGAAGCAATCACGTATTAAAAAAAAAAAAGATAGACCAACCAGCTGTCTCTCTGGCTCACCTGGCCCAGAGATTATAGTCACCTGGAGAAGGAAGGATTGTTCTCTTTTCCCCCATGGCTGCCCAGCAGAGAGACATCTGAATCTCCAGGCCTAGGTAAGGCCCCCTTACCACAGCTAACAGAGCTGTGAGGAGGAGGCTGGGGTTTCTTTCCCACGTGAACCTTATTTTTCCTCATGATGAGAGACCGCTAATATTTTCCCTTTTTTCTCTAGCTTGGCTGGCCAGAACAGACCCATGCGGCTAGCAGCTCCCCCATGTACTCTCTCCTTACTATTGGCTGAAGATCTCTGTAGCTTCTCCTTTCCTCTTAAAGCCTCCCATTATGCCTTTCCTATGGTGGTCTATAATTTTAATTCTTTAATTTTATATGACAAGAATCCAGGTACTATTAAGTTTCAAGGTATGTTAGAACTAGCTGGGAACCCCAACTCTCCCATTACATCAGGGCTGGACTCTAAGATTCCCCCCCCCAACAGTAACACCTCCTCCAGCCAAGCAACTGGAGAAAAATATTTAATAAATCTCCCAAATCTATTAGGGTACATCCATTTAAACTACCACACATGGTCTCTCTTGTTTGTCTCTGGGAAGGCCAGCCTAGCTGAGGCTCAAGCTTCAGGATTCTCCTGGCTCCACCTCTATTACCTTAGATGCATTGGGATGACAGCTGTGTGCTACTTTGGTATCTAGCTTTACCTGGGTGATGGGAATCCAAACACTAGTTGGCAAGCTGTGGAGCAAGTGTTTTTAATCACTGAGTCATCTGCCCAGCCCCTTCATTTAAAATTTATGTGTGTAGCTGGGCATGGTGGTGCATGCCTTTAATCCCATCACTTAGGAGGCAGAGGTAAGAGGATCACCATGAGTTTGAGGCCACCCTATGACTACATAGTGCATTCCAGGACAGCCTGAGCTAGAGAGAGACCCTACCTTGAAAAAAAAATATTGCATGCATGTGTACATATTTTTTATTTTTGTTTTTAAAAATATTTTTATTTATTTATTTGTAAGCTGAGATGTATAGAGAGAAGAGAGACAGACAAAAAGAATGGGTGCACCAGGGCCTCCAGCTGCTGAAAATGAACTCCAGATGTATCTGGCTTTACATGGTTACTGGGAAATTGAACTTGGGTCATTAGACTTTGCAGGCAAGCACCTTAACCACTAAGCCATCTCTTCCAGCTCCATATTTTTATTTATATACTTTTCTAATTTGATTTTCCTTGATCCAAGCATGTATTTGAAGACGGAACTACAGCATCTTTCATTTAGTATTACATGTTTGTTGTATAAATTTGTTGTCATACAATAATTTAAAGCATAATTTAAGGCAAAAACAAGGTTGATGGTAGAATGTCTGAGCACCTTTAGAAGAAAGTTCACACAGGTTCCACCACAGTTAGGAGAACAGTCAGTTCCAGAATGACCTTTTCACGCTTTAAAACCTGTTTCTGGGGCTGGTGAGATGGCCCAGTGGTTAAGGCACTTGCCTCCAGTGCCTAAGGCCCCGGGTTCAATTCCCCAGGACCCACATAAACCAGATCCATAAGGTGGTGGCCCTGGTGTACTCTCTCTCTCTCTCTCTCTCTCTCTCTCTCTCTCTCTCTCTCTGCTTGAAAATGAATAAATAAAATATATTTTTTAAAAAAACTGTTTCTGTATAAGCACTCCTGGCTGCTTTAATGTGAATTCTTTAGTACAGGTGGCTAAAGGCATTTGTAGCACACATTGTGCCTTGGCTAAACTGAACAAAAACACCAGATTAGAGTGTACAAAATACTCACAGATGGAGCCAGAGTCTGAAACTGTTGGGGAGTGTGTGGGACCAGGGTTGCTGGCAGCCATCTTGCTGCCTTCTGGGGTTTGCAAATGCAGCCAACTGTGTTTTGTCATTGGCAGAAATCATTTGTGACTCGGAGTCAGGTCAGACTGGGTATTTCCATTCTTTAAGGCAACCAGCACTCCCTCTCTTTTTGTGCCTTTTTTTGTCCCTCTGCCAAAAAGAAAGTACATTGACTAAAAAAATGAGTTGCATGCTCCTTTGCCTTTCATCTGCGTTGTTTCTAACCGAGGTGAAATGTGCAAATATCCTCTAGATAGTACCATTGTCCTTCCCCCCACAGTGACGGTGACCATCACTGTCCTTCCTCCACAGTGACAGTGTCCATCACTGTCCTTCCCCCACAGTGATGGCTTCCATCACTGTCCTTCCCCCACAGTGACACAGTCCATCATGTCTTTCCTCCACAGTGATGGCATCCATCACTGTCCTTCCCCAACAGTGACAGTGTCCATCACTGTCCTTCCCCCACAGTGACGGTGTCCATCACTCTCTTTCCTCCACAGTGATGGTGTCCATCACTGTGTCCTTCCTCCACAGTGACAGTGTCCATCACTGTCCTTCCTCCACAGTGACAGTGTCCATCACTGTCCTTCCCCCACAGTGACGGCATCCATCACTCTCCTTCCCCCCACAGTGACAGGGTCTCATCCCTGCCCTTTCCTCTACAGTAGAAGTATCTCACCTTCCTGCCCTCCTACTCCAAGTTGACTCTAAGCACCTCTTGCTCTCAGCTCACAAGACGCCCCCCAACTCCTCTCCCACCTTCATTTGTTGACACAGGCAAAGTGCTTGAGGATTTTAACTCTATTTTTGTTGCATAATTTAAAGCATATGCTAGGACCATCACACACACACACTCACACAAGCACATACACACACCCAAAACTGACAAGCACTATACATTGAAGGCATCCTTACCTGTGCCTTTGAAGTATGATGCTAATAAACCCCTCACCTTCATTGTTCCTGCCAAGTGTTCCAGGAGCCATTACCCATCAATCCTGGGGAACATGAAAAAGATAGCTAACCGCTTTGCACCTGATTTCAATGTCCACTGTGTGGTGTCTCATGAGTCTTGTACTCATTGAAAGCCTTGTTCTCTGATCCCAGACCAAAGGCTGGGACTGTGCCTCTCCCTCCATCCACCCCTTCCAGCCTAGACCTGACTAAGATGTGCCTTCTGGGCTTGACTGGCAGCCCTTCACCTTGAAACACAGGCCCTAGGAACTGTTTCCATGTTGCCTTCCCCACTGGAGAAGCAATGCCATTAAGACTGTGGGGGTGGCAGTAATTATGTGACCAGGTCTATTTTGATGTCCCATTCATTGGAAGGTAGAGCAGAAAAGGATATTTGCCCAGCTAAGGCTCTGCATGAGAGCTGGGTTCTGCTAATAAGATACACTCAGGCAACTGACCTGAATTTTGCAGGGTGTTCATTGGGAGGAGAGGTGGGTGCCAGGGTGTGAGTCTACCTATGTGTGGGAGTGCACCATGGCTGGGCCAGCAGTTCTAAGGAGGAGGCATCCTGGCTCTGCAGGTGGATGGCTGATGCTCCCTGGCAGCAACTGCTGGACTGTGGCCTTGGGAGCTGGGAGCTGGAAGCTCAGCCTCGACTCAGCTTCTCCTGCTCTGTAATCAAGTGCCTCTGCTTACACCCCAACTGGACTTGGTCACTCAGGCTGCAGCATGGGACCTAACTTGCACTTGCTGTTCTCTGTCTCTGCAGTTATGTATGTAGATGTGATACCCCAGCTGCCAGCTCTGTCCTGACTTTTTCCACTATGATGAGATTTCCCCTCAAAACTGCAATCTGAAATAAACCTTTTCCTCCCATGAGCTGCTTCTAAAGGTCAAGTGTTTGTCCCAACAACAAGAATGTAACTGCTACAGCTACACAGTGAGTTCCAGGACAGCCTGGGTTACACTGTGAGACCATGTCTCCATAAACTAAATAAATATGTAATAGATGATAGGAGGAAAAGAGAGAAAAGTAGTTTTACAGTGAGACTCCTGACAAGTGGTCTACAGCCAGAGGATCAAAGTCAACTCCAACAGTAACAATTGTCACACTTGGTGTCTGTGATAGGATGGGTAAGAAGGAAGCCTCATCTTGCTCACAAACCATAGCTGTATTTTAACCATGGGAAAACCACACCAATCCCAACAGAGGTACAAAAAACACCTACAAAGCACCTGACCAGTCCTCCTCAAAACTGTCAAGGTCAGGGCTGGGGAGACGGCTCAGTGGTTAAAGGCACTTGCTTTCAAAGCTCCCCTAGCCACTCACATAAAGCCAGGTGAGCATTTGTATGTAGTGGTCTCACACACACACACACACACACACACACACACACACACGTAAATAAGTGAATTAAAATTGTCAAGTTCATAGAAAAACACAAAGGTTAGAAGCTGTTACAGCCAAGATGAGCCCAAGGAGACACAGTGGCCATGTCCTGGGCTCTTGATGAAAGCCTGGAACATAAACAGACATGCGTATAAAAATGAGATGACCATGATGTGGTGGGATTTTTGTAGTGATGAAAATTTGGGGGTCACCCTCCTGTTGAGGGAGAAATCCCCTGCTTCTGGGAATTATATAATTAAAAAATTTCAGGAACCGTATGGCTGGCTTAGAGACGGATGAGTGGGGACAGGTTGGGGTTCTGGGAGTTCATCCAAAAGCACTGTGGTTGGCCAAGGCAGCTCATCACTGCTTCTGCGATCAGCCTTCCCCGTTCCCTGTTCCCTCTTCAGCACAAAAGATCTCCTGGTTACTACTAAACTTTCAATCAGCCTAGGATACCTTCAGTTATAGGTAGGGACAGCCCCAATATACTTAACTTCTCTCCCTCCCCCCAATCCAGCCCTCATTTGAGTTTCCTACTTTCGGGGCTCCACCCTGAGGGGTATTTTGCTGCTTGAAACTAAGAATGCTGTTTCTGTCTTTGCTGTAATTCTGGTTCCCATACAGTGAAGTTTGTTGCAAACATCCACTCACTCTCTCCCATCGGTCTTTTCACTGTCACGGCTTGGCTTGGAGATGTAATTCTTTGTCCCTCTATAAAAAGGAAGGAAGGAAGGAAGGAAGGAAGGAAGGAAGGAAGGAAGGAAGGAAGGAAGGAAGGAAGGAAGGAAGGAAGGAAGGAAGGAAGGAAGGAAGGAAGGAAGGAAGGAAGGAAGGAAGGAAGGAAGGAAGAA
>PVHP010022943.1:0-28217 GCA_004024765.1 Zapus hudsonius
ATCCTAACTCCCTACTGGTTTTTAATCTCTGAGAAGATCTTTCTGTTAACCCCCTGTGAGGAAGTGCTCATCTCAGTAGCCTTTCAAGAGGGTTTCTTGAAAGTCAAAAGAAATCCCTCAGGTTATTTTCAACATTCTTCTTACACGACTTACACAGAAAATATTTGGCAGACAAGTACTTGCATTTCTCGTAAGATTCAGGGCCATAGCGGCGTCTGCCTCTCCTCCCTCCCTACCTCCATCTCTCCTGCCTGATCCTTTTCTTCTTCCCCTGTGTGTTCCTACCATCATCTCTTCCCCCGTCCCTGTGTATCCCTCCTGTCTCTTCTGTCCCTCTCTCCTTCCCCTGGGCACCCCTGCCCCATCCACACCGTCTGCTCCCGTTCTCCATCCCATGGCTCTCTCTTCCCCATCCGTCTCTCTTGTCTGTTGCCTCCAGATCACTGAACCCAGCCACCACTGCCAGTATTTAAGTTCTATTCCAGACGCCACCTCTTCATGTCCCCATCGGCCTGACTGCCCAGCAGGGCCACAGGTCCAGGCTATTGGGCATCTTCCACATATCGGATGTCAGCTTTGCCTGACTTCGGCTTCAATAATCACATTTCTACCTCAGTTTCCTCGGGATTTTCACCATGCCTGGGATCCTCCCGCTGCTGGCTGGGGCAGCACTTCCCAGAGTTGGGTTGTCTGTGATGGAGTCACTGCTCAGAGGCTGTGGTCAGGCCAGAACGGAGCTGAGAATGGTGGTGCCCACCTGGGTCTGCTCTTAATAAAGTCATGCAAGACCCCATGGGCTATCATAGTGCCAGGTGGGGCCTGCTGTCCCTCCAGGTGGAGAAACACCCCATTTTTGTATTAGTGAGGGAACATTTAGACTCAGTAAATACCAGAAAATTAGCTTTCCTGAGATTCAAGAGGAGGTGACTCTGGGGACTGCTCTCAGTTGCTCAGTTCTGTCCATCCTCTGTGATCTCTACACTAGAAGCTTCTCCTCAGACCCTTCTGGAATGCAGACTATGGTGTTGTTTTTCAAGAAAAGTCACCATGCTGCCTCAAGGACGGGATGCTTGTGTTCTTTTACAGAGACCAGGAATGGAGCCCCTGACAGATCCTGATTAGCCCCCCTCAAGTCCTCAGGGTCCTCTACTTTTTCCCAATGAAATCAAATTTATATGACAGAATTTTGCCTCATAAAGCGAACAGTTAAAGGCCAGATGTGGTGGTACATGCCTATAATTTCATACTTGGAAGGTGGAGGCGGGAGGATCAGGATTCCAGCTCATCCTTGGCTACAGAGTGAGTGTCATGGTTTGATCCAGGTGTCCCCCACAAACAAATGAATGTGTTCTCAATGATTGATCCTCAGCTGATGGCAGTTCGGGAATTACAGCCTCGCTAGAGCTGTGTTGTTGGGGGGTGGACTTATGGGGTTATAAGCCAGCTTCCCCTTGCCAGTGTTTGGCACACCTTCCTGCCGCTGTTTGCAGTGCTGTGGCGGAGGTGATGTCCAGCCCTCTGCTCATGCCATCATTTTCCCTTCCAGGATGGAGTCTCCCCTCGAGTCCGTAAGCCTGATAAACCCATTCCTCCACAAGCCGCTTTTGTTTGGGTTCTTTCTGGGCAGCAACTACAAAGCTGACCGCAACAGTGAGTGTGAG
The DNA here is from genome assembly GCA_004024765.1 of Zapus hudsonius. Classification (NCBI taxonomy): domain Eukaryota; kingdom Metazoa; phylum Chordata; class Mammalia; order Rodentia; family Dipodidae; genus Zapus; species Zapus hudsonius. The sequence goes on from PVHP010022943.1 coordinate 1,662, forward strand.
GCCAGCCTGGGGTAAATGAGACCCTGTCTCAAAAATAAAACAAAAGAAAAAACAATTGCATCGTAGAGCCAGCGCTTCTGCTCTGTTCCAGTTCCCCCAAAAGGAACCCCACAGCCACCAGGGAGTCCCCTCCCCCTCGTGGCCTTGCCAAGCTCTTGACTGCTGGGCTTTGTTACTGCTGGTCATCAGGATGTGAACAGTGCTCTGGTACTTTCCTTGAGCCTCCTGCCCCCAAGTTCCTCCACACTGAGCCGCTCCACAATATTGACCCTTGTTGAGCCCAAATATTTCCCATGACATGGAGGGTCCACGGCTGAGAACTTCCACGACATGGAGGGTCCACAGCTGAAAACTTCAGGCCCTCCCCTGACCTCAGAAGCACCAGGAGGAGCCTCTGGTGGGGTGAGAAGGAATGAACCCTGTGCTCCTTCCTCCAGGGCTGACCTGTTCTCCCAACGCAGCTTTTACAGGGTTCCCAATCTCCCCGGTGGGTTAGTTACACGTGTAGTTTGCAATCCTACCATTTGAAGCTCTTGGGAAGCAATTCTGTGCTTGTTTCCATGAACTCTGCCTTGCTCGACCTTGTCCTTTGTGCATTTTAATTGCAGCTTGGCCTTTCACGGTGTCCATGTGATGGTTAAATTCCGCTGTCAACTTGGTCAGATTAAGAATCAAGAGCCACACTGGTTGGGCAGAGCTTAGATAGTGTTTCCAGGAAGCACCGAGTGGGCGGTGCTTCTGGTGGTGGACTGGACACAGAAGCTCTATGAGGGCCTTTCGCCAGGCTACTCGCTGGTACGTGTATCTGCCCTGTTGCTTCTAACCTGTGGACACTGGGACCAGCTTCCTCAGCCTTCCAACGTGGGCTGAAGAGCAGCAGCTCCCCAGGAATCCTCCAGGCTCAGTGCCTGATAGGGACTGCTGAGGCCTCCAGCCTCGTGGACTGAGCAGCTCCTGGGTTCTCTGACTCTCCAGCCTGCAGACAGCCACCATTGGACTGCCCAGCCCAGAGTCCTGGAAGCCAATCTGATAACCCCTTTCGAACGCATGGTCTATCTCTCAGTCCCGTTCCTCTGGAGAACCCTGACTAATGTCGTTAGGAATCCTGGGCTTAGGGACAGTCTCATCTGATTCTTCCGCACACCCCAAGGCACTACCTACCTGGGGAACATTATGGAGTACATCAGATCCTAGGTGGGTCACAACAGCAAGTTCTGCATTTCCATAGGAAACATTTCCTGCTTCATTCCACGGCCCTGAGGTGGTCTAAGAGGACACAGCCCCATGCCAGCTCTGTGCTATAGTCCCATGGACACCAAGGTGACACTAACCCATGCTCTCTTCTGACACCCCTGTTCTTGCCTCTGGGAATGTCCCTTAATTTCTTGAAGCCCAACTGTTATTTCAAGATGATGAGTATATCCTGTCCAGTATTTCCAGGTTGTCCCATAGGAGAATGTTCCAGAAGGTTTGGTCTGCAATGTTGACATTCTGGAGGCTCACTGGTTTCCAGATACAGCACGGCAGCATCTGCACACAGCCCTGGCCGCTTGCCAAGCCACTTCCCCTGCCGTCTAGTTTACGTCACAGAGCTCAGAGGGCCAGTGTTGATCCTTACAGCTTCCCAGGTGAGGATGGGGAGGCCTGAAGCAGGTGGGTGGCCAGGATTCCCCCAGCAGCTGGAGGGAGTGGGACCATAGAAGTTCACGATCAGTGTGAATCCCTGGAAGACAGGCTGCAGTGAGCTTATGGCTGGGAAGACCCTTGGGCCCCTGGAGACCTGGAAGGGATGTGTGATGGTCTGCGTTCAAAATGGTCCCTGTTGCAGTCAGCTTTCTAGTTGCTGCACAGAAAGAACCCAAACAAAAGCAGCTTGTGGAGGAATGGGTTTATTAGGCTTACAGACTTGAGGGGAGACTCCATCCTGGCAGGGGTAGGAGGATCTCCATGAGTTCAAGGCCACCCTGACACTATTCCAGGTCAGCCTGGGCTAGAGTGAGACCCTACCTTGAAAAACCAAAAAAAAAAAAAAAGCCTATGACTAAGGAGGTCATAAGCCCTAGGGGGTAAACTACTGTTGTATGGCTAAATGGATATATTATGTCCACCAAGCTGCCCTCTAAACACTTATGTTTATGTCTATATATTAATGCTACTCTCACTTTTGGTCAGAGAAGCTTCTATTTTCAGAGGGTAGTAGTGACCTCTTGGGTGTCTTAAAACTCACCAAAGTGTTGAGAAGAAATGCCAGTGTAGTGTTTAGCAGTATGTGAGACATCTCTATCAGCATCTAAGGCTCAGGACCACTGTGGAAGAAACAGTAGAAAGAATGCAAGTGCCAAAGAAAGGGGAGGAGTGCTTGGTAATACTGTCTTCCAGACAAAGCGGCCCTGGTACTCAAGACCTCTCACGGTGGTTGGTGCTACCTATACACCTGCATAATAAGAGGGAAAATGATGACATCAAAATAGAAGAGAGGTCAGGCATGGTGGCACACACCTTTAATCCCAGCACTTGGGAGGCAGAGGTAGGAAGGAGGATAGCCGTGAGTTCAAGGCCACCCTGAGACTACAGAATGAATTCCAGGTCAGCATGGGCTAGAGCAAGACCCTACCTCAAAAAAAAAAGACTAGTTTGAAAGAAGGCTGTGGTATCCTGCTAAAGGGGCATGGAGGATATAAGGTTTTGCTGAGTTTGGCAGGCTTCTGGGACTGTCTCCTTCTGTTAAGGAAGTTGAGGCAAAGTCTGAGGACCCCTATAAATCTCAGAGAATCCTGGACACTCCAGCCCCCAGGCAGGCCACAGCTGTGCCCTGAGATAAACAGGCAATACAAGGCCTAAACTTAGTCCAGCTGCAATAACAAACCTAAACAATAAGGTTACATTTCGTCTGCTGACATCATATACATGTATAGAATCACGTAGGCCCCTCAATTTATCTATGCAAAATAGGTATCCAAAGAGTACTGGCCCCTACCAATCAAATCATGAGATGTCCACAGATCCTGCCCCTACCAATCTCCTTGCTGCCTATGCTCCTACCTCTGCCTTTTCCTCTATATAAACAACTGTTATCTATACAATAAACGAGAACTGCCCACTGCCACGTTCTCCCGGGTGGCTATGCCCATTGGCCTACCTCTGTCCCGAGCTGCTGTCCACCCAGCTCCGTGGATGAACCGGAGTGTTAGTGTACAATGACCTCCGAAGTAATCCTCAGACCAACAGAAGGCAGTCAGTAGAGAGGGAATTTGGGAGGGGGAAAGGGATGGACAGAGGGGATTATGATCATGGTATATTGTCTATATATGTGTTGATTACCAATAAAATGTTTGTAAATTAAAATCTTTATCATGAGTAAATATATTCATTGTATAAGCAACTCTTGTGAAGGTGTCCTCATTTCCCTCCTCTCTGACCCCAACTTGATGCCTCTTCTATGTTTTCCCAACCACGATGGAAACTTCCTCTTGAAACAAATCCTTTGCTTCCACCAGCTGCTTCTGCTCAGGTGTTTTGTCTCAGCAACGAGAGAGTAACTGATACAGGATGCAGCTGTTCATGGTCCTCTGTTGGCAGCTGCGACCGTGGGGATGTGCTTGATCCTTGGGCCTGTCTGCCTGAGCATCTGGGGAAGCAGCTGAGCCTGCTGGAGTTGTAGGAGCCTCTCCCTTCAGTCCTGAGAGAGAGCTCAAGGCTTTACTAATTCCCCTGGTGCAGCACTGTGATTGTGGCCGCAGTGGACAACCATGGGCGAAATCGTCCTCTTTGGGGAGTGTGTGGTTATGATGGGTCTGTTGACTGAGCCTGGGCTCCTGGCCAGGGGACAGTCACAGCAGCAGCTCCTGGTGCTCAGCAGAGGGCCTAGCAGGGTTTTCCAGAGTCCTGGCTTGGGGGAGGGGCATGATGGACCCTCGCCCAGCCCACCTCTAGACACAGATACCCAGCAGCCGGCTCCTCTGCTGCCTGAACTTCCACCCTTGGCAGTCAAGGCTGCGGAAAAATGCCGAGGATTTGATATGACAGAACCCTTAAATACTGTTATTTTACATCAAAAATGCTGGTCGGGAGACAACACATCCTCGCAGGTCACAGAAGGGTGACGAAGGCACCACTGAGGCTGGTGGCCAGCAGACGAGCCAGGGCTTTGTTCTGTTTCCGTGGATCCCATCTTCCATGGCACCGATGAGATTTATGTCGCGCTCTTGGCCTGGATTTCTTGCAAGGATAATTCCACGGGATGTGCCCCGTGCTGTGTTCCTGTTCTTCCTCCTCACGGTAAGGATGTGACGGTATTATAAATAAATGCACTAGGAAGCCCATTCTGTGTGGAAAGGCACAAAAAGCCTTTCCTTCTAATTGCATCTGTTAATCTCGCACGCATCTTCATTAAGGCTCTGAGGATATTGGAAAGATGCATCAAAGCTGGAACGAAAGGACCCGCACCAGGATGGATCCCACTGGCGGCCGCAAGGGAGGGTGTTAGCTTCTCCTGGGGAGACAGGAACCAGTGTCTATTCACCCAGACGAGGTACTGATGACAGACCAGAGCGGTGGTTCCACTCGGGTCTAGCTTAGTGAACGCATCACTGAAAAGCGCACCCCAGCATAGGAGACAGTCAGGGAAGCTACACCCCTGGAATTCCCCGTAGGACTTGCAGACAACTTGGCTAGTTGGACAGTCTCTTATTTGCTGCTTCTATATATAACCTTGGGGTGGGCCTTGGGATTCTTACAAATTCCATCTTTCCTGCTATTTGCCTCCCTCCTGAGTCTTATGAGCCCCTCCTCCCTGCAGCTGGAAGGTTTCAGCTCAGAAGAACAGCAGAGGGGCTTCAGGACACTCACGTATGGGGGCATTCACCATACTGAGCTTAGTCAGGAGGCTGCCTGAGGGTCCAAGGGATCCGGATGTCAAACCAGTGGTTGATATGCACGTTCACCTTCCAGAGACACTGAAGGAGACAGGTGATGAGGACAGGCCGATGGTTTCTGGAAGGGTTTGGAGCCCAGAGCACCACCATGTTCCCTTAGGACTCAGTAATGGTGAGGAGTGAGGCGGGCCGGGCAGGATCTAGTCCAGGAATAACGGGGAGTTAGTTAGTAAGATGTGTTTAGGGTACAAAACACCTCAGGCATTTCTTGTTAGGTCTTCCTGGGTCCTTGCAGCAGCCTGGGCACATTGTCCTATTTCCCCACCTGAATCATCCTGCAGTGTCCCTGGTCACCAGTGGGTCAGTGGAGGGGCTGGCCTGGCACCCAGGCTTTCTTCCCTGCAGACAGACTCAGCTGTGTGGATGGAGAGGGGAGAAGGGTGAGGACAGTCAGTCAGACAGACAGACAGACAGACAGAAGACAGACAGACAGACAGACAGGACTGCTCACCTCCACACACCTCCTTAAGCTTCTCAGTGTGGTCATTGGGTTTCTAGAGCCCAGAGTGGGGAATTAGGCACACTTTCAAGAAAACCATGAAGGAGCAACTTACTGGTCTAATTGAGGGAAGATGGGAATTATTTCTGAAGCAAAGGGGGTGTTTAATTATACATGATGAATGCATCACGCTCGTCTTCCTCAGCATTTTGAGGGGCGTTATTTTCCCACTGCCACTACTGCTGTGAGTGACATTAACTCATTTTGTTTTTACCATTATCTTCAGTCAGTTAATTAATTCAGCAGGCCAGATGTGGCATTTGGGAGTTCTGGGTCAGGTGCTGCCATCTACCTGGGAAAGCACCAGGGCTGGGACCCAGAGGATGTTGGTTGCATTAAGCAGCAGAGTCCGGAACATTCTACCTCAACCCTCCCTGCTGTCAGCCCTCAGGGGCATCCTCTCTCCTCCTCCAGGCTGGTCTCCATCTTGCACCTGGTTACTGACAGGAGGAATAGTGGGTGGAACAGAACAGTGAATTCTGAAGGTTGAGGTGGTGTACATGGAGTTTGCTTAGCCTTGTCCTCAGCCCTGTGCCCTGAGCTGCTTTGGAGAAATGGTCTACAGGGTCTCGGATCTCTAAATGACAGGGTCACTGTCTTCTCTCCCTCAGCCACAGGTATGGCTGGAACAACAGCAGTCCACACTGGAGACCTGTGAGCTGGTCCTCCTCGGCAATGAGTCCTGCATCAGCTCTCAGGGATCTGTCCTAGGATTCCCTGTGAGTTTAATCCACCCCCTAAAGGCTCCACCCACTGGGGAACCAAGTAGGAAGCTTAATCACAAACACGAGAGGCTGTGGGGGACACCTCACATGCACACCGCCACAAACGCCCATGAGCATCGGGGCAGGTGGGGATGAGGACATAGGAGGTTGCAGCTGCCGTGGAGGTTGTGGGTGATGCCACGAGCAGCTCCGAGTTGTCCCCCAAAAGGCAGGAGACATATGTACCCTGGGCAGGACTGCTAACTTCAGCCAGGCTTGGTGCTCAGTGGTCTGATGCCGTGACATTAACGTCCTGGTGTGGACCCTTTCGTGATCCTGACGGGTGCCCAGGGCCTAGCTGCCTGTGTACTGTTGATTAATATAATGCTGTTTTCTGGTCTGTGTGGTTATTGGATTTGTGTTTTTTGTAAATGTTGTTTCTCTTGTATTGCAAGCTAATCAAATGGCTCCCAGCGACACAGCCTTTGGAAGCCACTCTTGTGACTATGAGGCTTTTTTTTTTCCCAGTTAAAAAGCTACGCACCACAATGCTCATGTATATTTCATCACTGCTTTGCTTGAAATTATTCACATTTAAGAACAAAAGAAATATGTTGTTGGGAAAAGAACCCAAAAGCAACACAGTGTGAAACCGACATGCATTCCCAACCTGCTTTCCAGAAGGGGTGAGCAGCTCAGGCGTCTGCCGGAGAAGCCCACAGGCCCCAGGGTCTCTGTCCCCGGGCATCAAGAGCACTCACTAGGCTCAGCCTCTTTCCTGGAAGCTTCTGGACTCCATAAACAGGCCAATTTACCCTATGACTTGGGGTTTGTTGTAGTCAGCCACATGCCGCTGGGATGAATCATCAAACCAGGTACAACTTATGGGAGGAAAGTATTTATTGAAACTACAGATTGAGGGGAAGTTCTGTAACAGCAAAAGAGGCTGGCCCTCTTTCACAGGTCTGAGCAGAGAGAGAAACCCATCACCTACACCATACACACAGAACAGCAAATAGGCAGGAGGGCCAAGGAGAGAATTTCTCCCCCTTTATATAGCCCTAGGGTGGGGTCTTGCAACCCTATCCCAGACTTAATGGCTTCCTGAGTCTCTGGAATTTCCTTCCTGCACTGCCCACACAGAAAAGGATGTTGACTTCCAGCTTCTTTGAGCTTCTTTACATCCTGCCCCTTGCTGAGAGGCTGCCTTCCTGTAAACATCCTCAGAGACCCACCCAAGATTACTAAAAAGATCAAGTTGACAACAAAACCTAGCCATCACAGGGTTTGTTTGTTTTCTTTGTTTTCAGGTATGTAGCTATAATAACACCACCTGACACAGAAGTCCTTACTTAGGTCACACAATTATGAATGTTCAGTGGAGTGGTGTCATTTTACTCCTGAAGAAACCCGAGTTCTTGAAACTTTTTCCTCTTCCTGGGGGCTTCCTCCTTTCCCACACCCTCTTGTTGGCTCAGGCATCTCTGGCTTAGAGAAAGTGGTTTCGGTGTCTTTCTTCTTCCTGTGTACTTGTCCAGGAAGGGCTCTGTGCCTGCTCTGTGTGATGCCTACTTGGTAGCTTCCGGTGGCACATTAACAGCTTACCACAGCTGGGCGCTTGGAAGTGTAGACCCAATTGCATTTCCCCTAGACGCTCTGTCCCGTGTCCCTCAAGGCCTTTGTCTGTGTCTCTGATGGAGGCTCCCCTATCCTTTGGCTCTGGCAGGACATCTCAGATCTCTCTCTCCATGTCACATGGTCTGTGGGAGGTGAGGAAGCTTGGGGTAGTGAGACTTGGTTCAACTGGAGAGAGGAAAGTTTGGGGGAAGCTGCTAAAACTTCACTCAGAACCCCACTTCCTGACTTGTCACAGGCAGTCCATGTTCAAGACAAAGCCACCATCCCTAGCATCCCGATGAGGACAGCAATAAGAAGAGCCCGCTGGAGGAGATGGTGGTCCATCTTCCCAGGGGTCACTAATGCCAGGTAACAGGAGGTGTGAGTGCTTTTCAGGTGAACTCAGGTTATGATGGCTCATCTTGATTAACCTGATTGGATGAGGAAGCACCCAGGAGATCAGTAAGGTGCCTCTGAGATATCTGTGAGGAGGAGATTTCCAGGGAGAATTAACCAAGAGATCTGAAGATTAATCTTCATCGTTAGTGTGACTGGATTTAGAGTCACCATAGAAACCCAGCTCTGGGATTATCTGGGAGAATGTTTTCAGAAAGGTGTAACTGAGGAGGGAACACCCACCCTTAACAACATGGAGTGACATTGTCCCAGGGGCTGGGGTTCCGGACCGAACAGAAATGAGGCGAATGGAGCACCAGCATCCATCTCTCTGCTTTCTGACTGAGGATACCGTTTCTCCAGACACCAGCCATGTCCTGTCATGGCGGCCTCTATCCCTTCAAACTAGGAGCCAGAATAAATGCCTCCTTCTTTAAATTACTTTGTGTGAGAAGAGGAGGAAAGACTCACCTGCGTCAAGGTGACACCTTTCCATAGGATGAAGGCTCAGATGGAACTGAAAAGGGAAAGAGAGCCAACTTGGATGGACATTCAAGTCCAGTCGGGTGACATTCTCTCAGGTCAGAGGCCACCTGGCTCACCTGGGGGCTCCTGGGAGATGCAAGGTTTTGGTCCCCACTCCGGAGCTCCTGCAGTGATTCCTCATGGGATGGGGCCAGTGACTCATCTGACCCTTGGAGGAGATGTTGGGCCACACGTCCTGTGTAAGCAGGGCCACCCCACCCCGCATTCTGTGAGTTGCTGGCACACTGACAAGGACCACAGGGGGCTTTGATGTGCTTGCTGCTGCAGAAGACCACGGCCTCCTGGGTCTTTCCTGGCTTGTGGTCCTGTGTCCTGCGGCTCCAGAGATGCTTACAGCCCTGCAAAGCATCATTCATGCCCTCATTAATAATACATCCCGGGGGTCAGAAGCCAGACCATCAATTAAAACAGAATCCTACTAACTTCTGACACAAAATCAATGTCATCAAAACCAGTGAAAGTAGCCTGGGAGGCGGGGCCTTTGATGTGTTCTGATGGGTTAGGATCTTGCAAACCGCCTCACTCTTATTAGGGTCAGGAGGTCCCCTGTGCTGGCTTCCTTGGAGGACTGGAAGGGCACAGGAAGTGGCCAGCTGGCTAGGGCAGTGCAGGGGGAGGACTTGGCAGGGCAGAGTGCCTCCCTACACCTTGTTGCTACAGTCTGATACTATCATCTCCATGTTACAGCAGAATTCATCAGTTTTCAGGCAGATAAACTCAAGTCCCCAAAGGTTCCGAGTTGTCACATTCTATCTGCCCTCGCCTCATAGGTGTTTGTTTAGTTGGTTTAATTAAGACAGCGCTCATTAGGCACTGTCACAGGACACCACAGAGAAATCGAGGCAGCTTTTCTAAGGGCAGCATTTTAGCTCTGCGTATTGAGGAGCACAAACACGCCCTTTGATCCAGCTGGGAATTTCCTGTGGTTGCCCTGGACTCTCTCGCCATGTCTCTGTGGTGTGTCCTTTCTCTTTGCTAGCAGCCTGATCTGTCCCCAGGACGAGTTAGTTCACATGAAATATTGTTGAGCCTTACAGTGACCTATTATATCAGTGATAACATTTAACATTCAAAAAAGTTAACTATATGGGAAAAGCTTATAATAGATACAGTTCACAAGAAAGACATGGAAGCAGAAGGGGACCCTTTGGGAAGAGAAAGGGGATCAGTGAAAGTGGGGGGTAGTGGGGCGCTCTGGTTTGAGTGTAGAATGTCCTTCACAAGCCTGTGTGTTTGAACACGTGTTCTTCAGCTGGAAGAGCTACTTTGGAAAGTTGTGGAACCTTTCTGAGGTGGAGCCTTGCTGGAGAAATGTGTCACTGGGAGGTGGGTCTCGAGGTTTTGCAGATCATCCTTACATCCTGTTTGCTCTCTGCTTCCTGACGGGGACGACAGTATGACTACCTGGGCCCCTGCTCCAGGTGCCACACCTTCCCCACCATGATGGCATGTAGCCCTGGAACTGTGAGCTCTCCTTCCTCAAGCTGTTTCTAGTCTCATTGTTCACAGCAATGAGAAAGTACTAATACAGCGGGTGGATCTGAACAAAGTTCATTATATACGTGCATGAAATGGCATAATGAAACCCATTTGTGGTACTTTGAATGCATGTCCCCCATAGACTCAGTATTTTATTAAAGCTTGTACCTTGGGTTTCTAATATCCTGGCTGGAGGAGGTGTCACTGGGGGCAGGTTGTGGAATCCAGCCCTAAGGTGGGTTGGGGGCAGGATCTGATTTCCAGCCAAAAGGTTTGCAGAGAGGTTTGAGCTGTGCTGGGCTTGACTGCTTGCTGCTTGTTCATGTTTTTTACTGCTCTGGTATGTGTGCTGGTGCTGGAACTGGAGCTGGTTCTGGTGCTGGTGCCGGTAATGCTATTTTGCGTGCTGCAGTTTTTCTCTCGGCTTGGATGCTTGGAAGCAGCTTTTTCTGCCACTTATATGCACGTCTCCCTGGATCTGTAAGCTTGAAATCAGCCCCTTCCTCCTCTACACTGTATCTTGTTTGAATGGTCATCTCAGCAATGTGAAGCTGTCTACAACACCATTATTATGAATAATTGATGTGCTGATAAAACTTCCAAAAAGGGGCACACTGGGAAGAATGTGCTGTTCATGTCTTATTCTCCCCGGACAGGGAAAGTTCCAGAAAACCTCACAAGTGTGGATAGAGTGAATCTAATGAATGTCGTATTGGTTCAAGATCCATGTTGCCACATGTATCTGGATATCAATCTTCTTTAAGGCTGAATAATATTCCATCATGTAGACGAACCACTTTCTGGGTCCTCTGCTGAGCCTCAAGACCAATTGTGAGCGCATCCCACGTACTGACCACTTGGTGCAGGTGAGGACCCTGGGGCTGAGAGCGTCAAGATTGTATTGCTGGGAGCTGTCCAGAGGAGTGGGCTCGCTTCTCCCCAGTGAGGGGGGCCACTTGAATTAAAAGTGTGGGATCCTGTAAGAGTTCACATCCTAAAAAATGTGGCCTGGGGGATGGGGAGATGTCCCAGTGAGTCAAGTGCTTGCCATATAAGCACGAAGGCCTGAGTTTCGATCCCTAGTGCCTCTGAAGAGTGCCCCATGTGGCGGTGTGTTTCTGTGATGGTGTGTGTGGGGAGGCCAAAACAGGGGCTCCCTGGCTACTTAGACTAGCTAAGTCCATGCACTCTAGGTTCAGCAAGAGGTCCTGTCTCAAAGGATGAGGTGGAGAGTGAATGAGGAAGACACCTGTGGTGGTTTGACCCAGGTGTCCCCCATCCACTTGTGTTCCGAATGCTTGGTCCCCAGCTGATGGCAGTTTGGGAATTAGAACCTTGTTGGAGCTGTGTTGTTGGGGGCGGGCTTATGGGGTTCTAGCCACCTTCCCCTTCCCAGTGTTTGGCGCACTCTCCTGCTGCTATTGCCCACCTGATGTTGGACAGGAGGTGATGTCCACCCTCTCTGCTCATGCCATGGTTTCCCTGCCATCAGGGAGCTTCCCCTTGAGTCTGTAAGCCAACATAAACTCTTTTCTCCCATCAGCTGCTTTGGTCAGAAGTGTTGTGCCAGCAAGGAGAAGATAACTACAAAGCTCCTAGTGTCCACATCCATGTGCACACACATGCACAAATACGTGTATTCCACATATGTTAACACGCATACACATACACACACTTCACACACGCACACATGTGAAGAAACATCTCAGTAGAGCTGACATGTAGCATGGAAAGGAGAATGAACTCCTGTGAAGGAAGGGGACGAAAGGGAAGGTGTCTTCAATCGTCCTTCAGCACCCAGTGGGCATGGATCCTGTGCTTGTGGGCACAAAGCTGAGGGCGGTGGAGGGAGAAGGACTTCCGGCTGCTGAGAATGAGTGGGTGCTGTGTTCAACAAGGAGAGTTATGTGAGGAGACTTAGGAGTCTCTGTGCGCCTGTCTCTCAAATGGGGAACAGGCCAGGCCAAGCTGAGGGCTTGATTTAGGAGCTGTTTCTTCTATGGGGTCTGATGGGGCTCGCCATCCATCACCTCCCAGAGAACTCTCCACGGTAAGCGTGGGTCTTCAGGCAGAGACTTCACTCTCTGGCAATGGGTAGCCAGGGAGACATTTTTTCAGGGTTAGGAAAATATCCTGCTGCCAGCTCTCACACAGTCACCGCTCTGCTAAGACTCACTGTCACAAGGCATATCTTTTTAAATAATGGGAGGTTTCCAGACTCCAACTTAGCTGCCGGCCTTGCCACGACTGAATGCACTGAGTGGAGAGGGTCCTGTCTCCGAGCATGCGCAGCTGGAGGGGTGCCAGTCTGCCCTCGCCCACCCTGGCCGGTGAGGTGTTGGCTCTCTGCTCATCACACACTTAAAACAACACCGCACTCTACACACGGTCACAGAAGAAGCAACACACATTCCTTGAAGAGAAGAGGAAGTTTTATGCATCATCCCAGATGCTGAAGTCTAAAAGCAAGCATTGTGTGGAATTCACACGTATGACGTACCAGGGACGTTAGTCGTCAGAGTAATGCCCGACATCCTTCGTAACCACAAGCAGAGCCAGAGAACACAGTTCCTGTCTTGTCAACTCACAGACATGGTGGATGGTCAGGCTGTGTGAGTGTGCACATGCGTGTGTGTGTCTGAATGTGAGCTAAGCACTTGGGAGCTAGGACAAAGTTTAAATGAGGTCTGGGCCCAGCATGGTGTGTGTTCTGTCCTGCTCTGTTCACGTCCTCTGTCACCTGCAGTGTTGAAGTCTCTGGCTCTGTCATTCCTGCCTGCACAAAACACTGCTCCTGCTGTCCAGGTCCCAACCCTTCCCTGCCCTTCATGGTGTCCAGCAGGAGATCTCTGTTCATGGAATTTCCAGGGATCCCCTCTCACTGGTTGGTTTGCAGTGGTGGGGAGGTGATGAGAATGGTGGAGCTTTTCTTTTTTTTTTTTTCTTTTTTTTATTGTCCATAATGAGTTACATTGTTTAGTGGGCCAACAATGAGTTGTTATCCCCAATTCCTCATTGCCCCTCCTCCCCATCCCCAGTCAGCTGGATATCCTCCTCCGTGGGCCATCTGGATCAGTCCTTGTGGCAGGGGACCATGGATAGCCTAGTACTCAGCCCGGTTTTCCTGACCCAAGTGTGTTGTTACTGAGAGGTGCCATGCCTCTGATAATCTCCCCCACCACGACTCTCACAATCTTTCTGCCCCCTCTTCCGCTCAGTTCCCTTAGTCGTGGTGGGTGAGTATTAAGGCTGCTTTCATGTTGTGAGCTTCTTTGGCCTCTTGCTTGGTGCAGGTCGCCCACAGCCCATCCTGCCACCTCTGGCTGCCCCTCCTCTGTCTACATCTCCCTGGCTCACCAACCTTGTTCTTTCCTCAGCTGTCAGCTTTCTGTGCCTGGGGGTGGCGATGGCCTGTCTTGTCAACTATGACCCACTTTCATGTTTTCTCAGTCAAGGACTGAGGCAATTTAGGGGTTGTAGAACCCTCCCCCAACATAGTGATGGTCCTGGGGACCTCACTATGTGGGAGCACTGTCATTGGAGGCCTGTGTTCCCTGAAGGTCTCTTCACTCCTACTTCAGACACTCACTGGCCAAATCTCACGGTCATCTCGCAACATGGCTACTCTGAGAGAGCCACAAAGATTTCCCTGCGGCTTCCCTTGTGTGCTTACGTGGAGTGAATGCCTTACATGGTCAAGTTCAAGGGCCGGATGTGCTTTGCCTGGTGTGCAGGTGCAGGCTAAAACGTCAGCATTAGATTCAGGTGTCTGGACCCTTGTAGGGACTGTTGGCCTCTGAAAGGCCATGTGCTCTGCTGGCTGACCTCCACAGTTGTCATAAGAATGTTCCCAGTGCAACCTCTCACCCAAGGAGGACCGTCCCCAAGAGTGTCTGCAGTCAGGGGCCTGTCCGTGGGTCGTGTCTTCCCTCCCTTCCCAGACAGGGAACCAGATGCTCAGACAGTGACAGTGACTGTCTCAAAGTTACACTTATCACTTGTCAAAGTGTCATTTGTAGCCAAGTTAATTCACTTAAAATATCTTTATTTACTTATTTGCAAGGAGAGAGAGAGAGAGAGAGAGAGAGAGAGAGAGAGAAGAGAAGAGAAGAGAAGAGAAGAGAAGGGAGCAGGCATGCCAGGGCCTCTTGACACTGCAAACAGACTCCAAGCCATTAGGCTTTGAAAGCAAGTGCCTTAACCACTGAGTCAATTCACTTAAAAATATTTTTTGAGGCAGTTTTCACCCTGCCTTAGGCTGACCTAGAACTCACTCTGTAGTCCTAGACTGGCCTTGAATTCACAATGATCCTCCAGCCTCTGCCTCCTGAGTGCTGGGATTAAAGGCATGCACCACCATGCTCAGCTAATTTACATTTTATGTCTTAAAAAATTCACCATAATGCTGACTACATGGTTGCCTCCACTTTCTCTGGTCCTACATGTCCCCTGGGCCTCATATCCTATGTAACTATGAAATTACCACCCTCTCCTTGTGCAGCAAGGCCTCATGGGAAGATGCTTCCCTTTCCTCTCTCCCTGGGAACAGCACCTCGTCTGGCTGCTTACATAGATCCAGAAGATGGGGCAGAGTGATGTGCCTACAGGACCCACCTTTTTTTTTCAGTAATAGAAGTAGGAACAGTTTATCACCAAGGAGAAAGGCACTCCTGTCTTGGAGAGTGAGCAGAGACAAGGCTTACGGCCCTTCCTTCCTAAGTCATTCCACAGCATCCACTTTCTCCTCCTTTGTGTCTAGGCCATTTCGTGCAGTGTTCTGTGTGCAGTCAGGTGGGGAAGGCTCTCTAGTCTTTCTCTGGACACTGGCTCTTTTCAAACGTTAATCTCGCACCTCCATTTCCCTTCTCTCCTGCCACAACTCCCCCCCCCCAGAACCCACCATTTTTACAGTTGATGTAATCATTTGAATTCAAACCCCAAATGCCCACTTTCATGTTTGCTCAGTAAAGGACTGAGGCAGTTTAGGGGTAGCAGAACCCTCCCCCCAAGAAACAGTGAGGACTGTCTTTGAGCCAGTGAGGGAGGAATCTGGTTTTTCCTTAAAGGAGTTCTCAGAGCCTTCTGCTTGCTGAGGGCCAGAAATGTCAGAAGACAATCCTAGAAAGTTTCTAAACGATCACCCATTCCAAGAAGCACCTGGACGCCCAGCGCGAGGCTGGAGGCCTAGCTCAGCCCCATCTAGTAATTTCCACAAAGGCCCCCCAATCAGGGTCACCAGGAAGGCTTTTCCATTTCCAGGGCCTTCTGCCTTACGGCAAGAACTCTGCCTTCTTTCCATCTCTTAAGCTCTGTAATAAAATCTTTCTAAACCTCACCCTCCATGGTCTGTGGATTTCATTTGTCACATTCATAAGACAAGAACCTGGAGGCCTCTGACCCAGTGGAACTTCTGTGTGACCATGAAGCCTGGCACAATAACTTCTGAGTTGTGTCTAACCAAGAGCCGAGAAAGGCATCCTAAATTCCTGTATCAGGGTGAAGGGGCTGGTGCTCATGAGGGTACCGCTCATTGTGGGGAGGGGATGGCCTGTGGGGGTGAGTGGGCATGTGTGTCTGTCCCTCAGTAATCCTTAGGGAAACAAGCTAGCCAGAGAGATGTCCCTAGCAAGCCAAGGCCTCTGAGCATCATTTTTATTACCTTCCCAGTTTGAAGTACTTCAGTGCTTACAGGGAGGGGGTCTCTGTGCGCTGGCACCTGTCCCCATGTTGATAAGGACCTGCCTATGTCTGTCGCTACCAGAAACTCAGCACACATTGCTACCTGGACTCCATGAATTATCTGGAAGTCACCAGCTTCTCCAAGTTCCTTTTATTTCCCAGGATCCAATTCTGGATATGACATTTCTCCTCTGTCTCCTCCAACCTGTCACTATTTCTCAGACTTTCCTGCTTTCATCAACATCACTGGTCAAGCACCTTGTAGAATCTCCCTCGGCCTCTTTGGGAATGTGTGAGGGTTTATATTGATATATTGATTATCAATTTGAGCATGCCTATTTACTGACATTAAACAAGGTGGGGAAGACCCACCTTGACTATGGGCAGCACCATTCCCTATGCTGGGGGCCTGGGCTGAATGCAGGAGAGAGCTGGCTGGGCATGCCTCTGCTTCTTCATTCTGAACTGAATGTGACCAGCTGCTTCCAGCTCCTACCACCATACCTACCTGATAGGCCTTGAACTGTAAACTGAAACAAGCCCTTCCTCCCTTAAACGGATTTTTGTCAGTTTGTTTTTTGTCCAGTAATGAGACGGTAACTGGTACAGAACGGTATTCTGAATTTTGGGGATGAAGACCCCAGAGTGAAGTGTCCTTCTTGTCATGTCCTATCAGAGGTGGTTGACTCACCCTCACCCCTACTGTTCTTGAGCAGTCTTCGAGGTCACCTTGACCAGGTGTCTCTCTGTAAGGTCTCTTTCCTTCCTGCCCAGGAACCACCAGCCCTGGCCGTGTCCCTTGGCATGACTGAACCACCAGCCCTGGCCGTGTCCCTTGGCATGACTGAACCACCAGCCCTGGCCGTGTCCCTTGGCATGGCTGAACCACCAGCCCTGGCCGTGTCCCTTGACTGAACCACCAGCCCTGGCCGTGTCCCTTGGCATGGCCGAACCACCATGCACTCCCCTGTCCCTACTGCAGTACACAGCTTTTGGCTTAGGTACAAACACTGCACAGGCTCTGTGTTACAATAAACCCTGGACTAAATGCCAGGGGTTGAATTCTGGGCCAAACCCTGTGTGGACAGAGGGGCTTCTCTGGCTTTGGGAGGAGTCCTAAGGCAGAAACAAAGAAAGATATGCTGGGTGAGTCGGGGGCAGGAAGGAGTGGAGGGGCCTTGAAGGAGTAGGAATGGGCACAGGTGGGGCTGCTAGGGGATTATGGGAGTGTCAAGAGTCAGTTACCTCCATGGGAGGGGACATGAGAGGGACCCAGCAGGCAGTGGACACTCCTACGTAAAGGGAGATGTGACTTACTGTCTTCATTTTCTGCACAAGGTATGACCAGCCTCATCCACGGCAAAGGAAACTGAGGCACAGAGAGTATTCCTCACACACGGGAGAGAGGTCCCCATGCTGGAGCTGGGTGCTCACTGCTGAGGTCTGTTCCCTGGACATCACATCCCACTGTCTCTGAGGCCTGGCCACAGGGCTGGGAACAGAAAACCATGCATATGAAAGAGGCAATGGGAGCCATCCCAGATTTCAGGAGGAACCCACGGTCATCTTTGTCTTTCGGGAAGTCTACATTGGCCCTGCATGGCTTGGGGGAGGCAGCGTGAAGCTGAGGGGTCAGTGTCTGCTCAGTGTCCCTGTCTGAACAGGGGCTGTGGGGGCAGGGGTGGAGGGGAGCTTGAAGGGCTCAGATGGCAGGAGTGGGTGGCTAACTGTTCTGTGGAGTGGTACAGGGAATGAATTCTGGCTGAGGGAAGTGTCTGTTCTCTGAGAAGGGAAAACACAGGAGCCGATTATTTGCTGTATTAGGGTGCTGGGGCTGTCATGGCTAAATCCCCAGGTGGGGTGACTGGAACACCTCACTGTTCTAGAGGCTAAATAACTAAGCTCAAGGTTGGCAGCGGAGGATATCTGGTGAGGTCCCATTCTGTGGCTTGGATGGTGTCTTCTCCTGGTGTCTTCTTGTGGTTTTTCCTGTGTCCTAATACCTTTTTCTTATAAGGATACCAGTGACGTGGATCAGGGCCCAACCCTCATCCCTTTAAAGACCCTGACCCCAGATGCAGTCACACTCCGAGGTACAGGGTGCTGGGAGTGTAATACTTATGTGGTCACAGCTAAGCCCCTGAGAGCACATGAGGAGGCAGGTGCAAGGCCACCTTCTGAGGCTGGGGACAGAGGCATGGTGGCAGGTTGGGGGCTGGCAGTTTGTAATAAGAAGGGTGAGAGCTTTGGGGCAGGCTGGTTTCCCACGTGGCCGCCCAGCTCCACCTCACGCCCGTTCCTTACAGTGTGGTTTAGTCTCCCCTCAAGAGGTGGGTCTTGTTCTCTCCTAAATCTGGAAGGGACTGTAGCGACAAGGAAAGTGACTTATGAGGTGAGTCACAAAGGCATAGCCAGTTCTTTCAGAGCTGAGAGACATAGGGAGGGAACATGGGGACAACGACAACAGAACTACTGAAAGCCAGGACAGATAAGGGTTTTCCTAAGAGAGACCTGAGGCAGGGCCACCCGGGGGCCAGGCAGCCTGAACTGGGAGAAGAAACCTTTACAGACTGAAATGAGGTTTATGGTGCAGAGTGGCGGTGTCTAAGCGTGATTGGCCCGAGTCATGGAAGACGTGACAGACTGCACGTGGCCTGCACGTCTCCCCACCAATGGCCACGGGAGCGATGAGCCAGGCCTGGCCCAGGCTTGCAAGTGGGGGATTTTCCAAAAGTGAGGCTCATGCATCAAGCCTCATGGGCTCTGATATGTTCTTGTGAGTCTCAGAGTTTGGTGGTGCTAATTGTCTTGTTTTCAATTTGTGATTTTTTTCTACAGAAGTTAGTCAAATGATCTCAGATCTACGGTTGCAACGAGGCTCTCAGTGTATGGATTTCTAAGTGTAATTTTAAAGGAAGCCCACGGAGGGAAGTTTGATTAAAAAGACTTTTATGACCTTGGTTTTCTAAACAATGGAAGTTAGTTTTGGGCGAGGGCACACACCCTGCGTAGAGTTCTCCATCCGCAGTGTGAGAGCCATTCCCTAAAACTCAAAATGTTAGTGTTTCATTTATTCATTATGCAAATACAGTGTCTAAAGTATTCCATCAAGCACTTTAAACTGCAAACACATCTTTTTTTTATTATTAGATCAGGAAACTCAAATATAGTTACTGTTTATTGGTTTAATTAACATATTGAAAATACAATTTGGTGTAAACTTATTCTTTTCTCATCAAACTTGAAACAGTAGCAACAGTTCTGTGGGATCTGAAATTCTATTCCTTGAAGTAAATAGCTTTATTTTCTATTAATACCCTTGTTATTTATTTAGGCCCAGCCAGGAAGGCAGCCATGGGTTGAAAGCATTCATTAAGAGGCCGATGGTGATTTTCTGTTTGTCTGATGCTGAACTAATATTGTCCTACTAAGAAAGTAATTTTATTCCTTCTGTTTCTGCAGGAACCTCCAAAGCAAATGATTGTTGGATGCCTCTGCTCTCGGAGGCCATGACAATAACTCCAAGGTCTTGGCTAAGGGGAGTCCCATACTAGAACTGACTTTCCTAGTCAGCTGGCCTTAGCGAGGGGTGGGGATGGAGGCTGAGCTGAGGCTCAGTCCCGGCAGATCAGGCCTGAAAGGGCTGGGGGTGGATGAGAATCTGAGGAGAGAGTGGACTGCCTAGCGGGAAAGGAGGCCCACGCCCCAACCCCCAGGAGCTGGCACTGCCCCTGCCCCCTGGAAGGTCAGTATCGACATTTGGCTGTCTCCTTCCCCAGGGCCTTCTCAAAAATGCCATTTTTTTTCCCCCAGAAGAATACGTGCCAGTCTTGTGAACATTTTGGTCTTTACAATTCCCTGGCCTAGAAGTATGACAGGTTAACTTGTACCTTCGGGCAAGTTCACAGATCCCATAGCGGACCTCCTCCCCTTGAGTGGAAGGGTCTATAACTAGAGCTCAAACCTAAATTCTGAAACTGATTGGTCAAAGATAGACCAACCAGCTGTCTCTCTGCTCACCTGGGCCAGGGAGGACTCACTGGGACAGGAAATCCTCTCCTCTTCCTCACATGGCTGGTCTGCAGAAGGACCTCTGAATTTCCAGGGCCTGGGGTTCTTTCCCACATGAACTCTCCATCTCATGATGGAGCCCTCTGATAGCTTTCCTTCTTCTGCTTGTTTGGCTGAGCAGCACAGATTTTGTTAAAACCTCTCCCACAAGCTCTCTCCACACTAGTGGCTGGAGATCTCTGTAACTTCCCATTTTAATTCTTTAATTTTATAGACAAGAATTCGGGTACTCCTTCAATTCTGAGGTGTATTGGAATTAGCTGGGTACTCTTTAAGTTTTTTTTTGTTGTTTATTTGTTTTTCGAGGTAGAGTCTCACTCTAGTCCAGGCTGACCTGGAATTCACTCTGTAGTCTCAGGGTGGCCTTGAACTCATGGTGATCCTCCTACCTCTGCCTCCTGAGTGCTGGGATTAAAGGCGTGCACCACCATGCCTGGCTTTTTAAAAAAATATTTTATTTTTATTTATTTGAGAGAGAATGCGAGAGAGAAAGAGGGAGAGAGAGAGAGAGAGAGAGAGAGAGAGAGAGAGAGAGAGAGAGAGAGAATGAGTGCTCAGGGCTTCCAGCTACTACAAACAAACTCCAGACACATTCACCACCTTGTGCATCTGGCTTTATGTGGGTCCTGGGGAATTGAACTCTGGTCCTTCTGCTTTGTAGGCAAATAAATGCCTTAACCACTAAGCCATCTCTCCAGCCCCCTCTTTAAGTTTTAATCCCCAGCTCCCCCCTTACATTATGGTTCATTGGCTGGGAAGAAAAAAACTTCCAGATGATCTTTTTGTCAGTTTTTGTGTGGAACTACTCTGGGAACGGAAAGCGAGAGACATTTGGTCCTTCCCCCATGTTCTGCCTAGGCGACTGCTGGAGACCTTCCTTCAGGGGGTACAGAGAGAGCCTTTGGTCTGAGCGGAGACAGGAGGCTACGTCTTGTGTTTGTGTTTTCTTTCCAGTTGCTCTCCTGCCTCTGATTCTTAAAAACCTCCTGCATGGTGGTGCTGGGTGGGGGTGCCCTGCCCTGGGACCCTCACACCCCCAAACCCGCACACACCTGACCCGCACACTGGACCAGTGACCACAATGGGCCTGAATTTCTGACATTCTGATGTGCAGCCATGGGCTTTGGGACAACCAGGTCCTTCCCCGATGATGAGCAAAACTTCCTGGTCAAGTTTTTGTCTTTTTCCTCTGGGACCTGCATTGATGAGGCTCGCTAGCCACGGGGGCCACGGACCTCCACCCCGCTGCCTTCTGCACTGGCTGAGCAGCTAGATGGAATGGAGACTTAAATTCCTTGATAAATAAAGAAAAATAGGCACACAATTTACTTAAGTTTAAATTCAGTTAATTCGATTTCTAGTCAATTTGTAAAGCTTTTTTCTCTGTAAAACATTCATTCAAACAGATATTAAAGTGCTTTTTTTCTGCTCTGAACCTCCGGCTCCTCCCCTCTGGTCTCTCTGATGACCCCTTGGCAGACATGTTCCCTGTGGCAGATGTGTTCCCTGTTGTAGATGTGTTCCCTGTGGTAGACGTGTTCTCTGTGGTGGATGTGTTCCCTGTGGTGGACGTGTTCCGTGTGGTAGATGTGTTCTCTGTGGCGGACGTGTTCCCTGAGTTCGAAGGCCTGCCCCCTGTGACCCTTGCTGGAAAGGCACTGATCATCTGTGACAGCAAATCTCAACTGTCACTTGACAGGATCCAAAATCAGCTAGGAGACAAACCTCTGGGCACATCTGTGAAGGAGTTCCTAGATTAGGTTAATTCAGGGGGGATGATCCACCCTAATTGTGGTCTGGGGTCCTGATTGTCAAAGCAATATGAGCAGAAGCCACCTGCCTCTGCCACCACGCCTTCTCTACCACGATGGGCTGAATTCCCTGGAACTGTATGCCAAGATAAATCCTTTCTGCCTTAAGTTGTTTCTTACCAGGTATCTGTCCATAAGATGAAAAACTTAATCCACCACCCAAGGCCATCAGGGAAGACAAGTGGCTTCCACCTCCAAGGTGGGGGTGATGATTTTAAAGAGAACCTGCAAGGGGTGTTGCTCAGTGGTGGGCCAGTGGCCTGCTGTGCGTTAGGCTCTGGCCTTGAGCTCCCGACTGCAGAAAAAGCAAAACAAACAAACAAAAAACAACCAAGTTAAAAAAAGAGGAAAACACGAGGTTGATGAAAACTTTTCACGTCAGTAGTGATTGTTAACTCGTCTTCCTTGTTCTCCCACTAACACTCAGATGGCGGCTTCCGTTACCCCTGACTCCAGCCGCAGAGGTCTGGGGACCTGTGGAGACTTCCTGAATGGCTGTAGCTCCAGCATGGCCATGGTCACCAGCAACAGCCGCTCCCAGGCCCTGCAGGCCGTGTCCTGGACACCACACCCTGGATCCTGGGGCTTCTTCGCTCAGGAGTGACCAGGGGACACACAACAATCTTGTTGGCGTCTTGTGTCACCTTCTGAATTGCACAAGGGGACAGTCATCCTACAAGGTCATGGAGGGTTAGGTGAGGCGCTCTGTGTCCAGAGAAGGACACAATGATGTCCACTCACTCAGATAGGGAGAAACCATTAACCCTTAATTTTCCAGGTGGAGACCCCCAGTCCCCCACTCTTTTTTGTAATGTTTTCTTTTTCTTTGTTGTTATTTTTTTTCTTTTTTTAATTCAATATATATATATATTTATTGACCATAATGAGTTACATTATTTAGTGGGCAAACAATGAGTTGCTATCCCCAGTTCCCCAGTGCTCCCCCTCCCCATCCCCAATCAGCTGGATATCCTCCTCCGTGGGTCGTCTGGATCAGTCCTTGGGGCAGGGGACCATGGATAGCCTAGTACTCAGCCTGGTTCTCCTGGCCCAAGTGTGTTGTTACTGAAAGGTGTCATGCCTCTGGAAGTCCCCCACTCTTAATCAACTCAAGTGGAAATAATTGGCATATGAAATTGACCGAGCCCCACCCCCTGCTTCAGCAGGTGGAGTTCTTGGTGGGGAGTGTGGTGAGTCCTTGGAGGTGCAGTGTGAGTGTATCTGTTCTGCTTAGGATCTCATACATTTGGGATCTCATACATATAAGATCGATATAAATTCATTTTTCTACACAAACTACTTTCTTCGAAGTTTTTCTGCATTTAAAATGTCAGCAGATCTCTTATTTCATGATCATGTTTGGTATTTTTTCCTCCCGGTGTCTGGAAACCACGCCCCTCCCCCACCTGTAATGAATTCCTCACGTTGGATCCAAAACCTGCCAAAACACTGGTGTTTCTGAAGCACACACAGAAGAGCTTTTAAAATGAACAGGACACCGGAGACTCCTGCTTGTGAAATTTCTCCAAGAGTACAGCCTCGCCAATGGATGCCGGCGCTCCAGCTGGGTGTGAGGGAGGGTAGAGGTGTTGGTTTTAGGGTTCAGGGATGAAGAGGGGAAGGGAGGTCTTATAGGGAGAGGCAGAGGCAGGCTTGGGGTCATCTGAGTGACAGTTCAGCAGGGTGGGGCAAAGCATAGGCTTTGGAGAGGGAAGATGGAACTTTCAGAGAGACATCCGGCTGCAAGGGAAGGATGAGGAGGCCAATGGAGGCCAAGGTGAGGCCCGGCTGAGGGCTGGCCAGGCTTCAGCACTGAGAGCAGACGTTTGTGAGTGATCACCAAGTGCCAGCTCTTCGGTCCCCACCTTTGCTCCTACGGAGAGCCAGTGAGGCTGGGCAGAGCCTGGCTCTCAAAGGTGGACAGGAGAGGGGCTCAGGCAGGTAGGAAGGTCCCAAATATGGACTCCAAGAAGTTGGAGGAGACGGGTGCAGAAGTCTGGTCGTGGTGACAGGACTGTGATGGGGGTGAGGCCAGTGGCAAGACAGCCTTCATCAGCTGTTCGAGGCCTGGCTTCTGCTGACAAAGTGTGAAACACTCATGTCCAGTCCATGAGCCAGCTGGTCACCTGCGTTGGCTGGGGGCCGCTACTTGACAGGTGTATACTTCTTGCTTGGCTGGTTGACTTTGTAACTGGCGGGCTCTCCTGCTTATTCAATCTGTTGGCAACCATTATTCCCCAGCCTCTCTCACAGAAATTTTCAGCCCTAGGAGGGCTAGCCAGGAGGAAACTAGATTCTTTCTCAGTTCCAGCATGGTCACGTGATGTCCTGTGGCTGAAGGCTGTGGTGTCTGCAGCAATAGGGACTTTGAGCTTCTGCAGGTAACCAGGTGTTGTGGCACCAGCCTATAGTATTTTGGGACCTCATGTCTCCCTGATCAACAGCTCACTGTGGAGAGGAACCCATTCTGGCCCTGGGAATGCGCAGCCAGAGCCCGTGGTTTTAGGGTTATGCTTTCTCCACCTAATGGTGCTCTCCTGTTTGGGTTCTCCTCCCCCTTATTGAGGAGAATGACTTGTAGAGCCGGGTCCCAGAAGTTTCTATGGAGGTGATTCATGCTGTTATTAGTTTTGTGTGTTCCTCCCACCATCCCCCTTCCGCTACCCCCAAGGCCTGCCCTTCCTTCCTTTTTTCCTTCCTTCTTTCTTTCTTTCCTTCCTTCCTTCCTTCCTTCCTTCCTTCCTTCCTTCCTTCCTTCCTTCCTTCCTTCCTTCCTTCCTTCCTTCCTTCCTTCCTTCCTTCCTTCTTTCTTTCTTTCTTTCTTTCTTTCTTTCTTTCTTTCTTTCTTTCTTTCTTTCTTTCTGCTAACCATTGGTTTGTTATAAGTAACCTTCCTCCCTTCCCTCCCTATTTTCCCTTTCCCTATCTTCATTCTAGTACCATGTCCACATTGTTGATCTTCAAGTTGACAGATTCTGGCCTAGGTGAGGAACTGTGTGGAAGAGGTCATGTGGTGTTTGGCTTTATGAGCCTGTGTGATGTCGCTTAGCATGATGTTTTTCCAAGTGACCCCATTTTCCTGCAAATTTGATTATTTCATTTTTCCTTACTACTGAGATGGAGTCTTTTGGTTCCCACAATGAATACCAATAACCCCACCGAAGAAAAACCTCAGAAGAATTGGGGTGGGGTGGGGGTCTAAGAGCATAACTTTTTTTCTAAATAAAAAATAAAAAAGTGTGAAACCCTGCCTTCAGGAAGATGGGCCTGGGAATGGGAGGAGAGAGGGAGTGTGTTTGTTGTTGAACAACTCGCTGTTCCGAGTCTGGCCAGGTGCTATTTGTGTGTCATTTGGTTTTTATGGGCACTTCCTCTGAGCACTGGCTGCAGGCTTTCAGGTAATGGGGTCTGTGAGTATTTGCAGCTGCTTGAAATATCATAAGGGTGAATCCTTTCAGGACTTCAGAATGACATTTTCATTGCATCACGGGTCATTTTAGACTAGCAGAAATCAGCCGTGAAGAAATTCTTGTGTTCTGTATGAGCACGGGCTTTCCGGGGGCAAGTTGCCTCCTGTTCCACCGTGGCAATGCTCAACCGAAAATGTCCTGTAAACTCATCTTGAAAGAGGAAGGATACCACGTGACCCCACTCAAAAGGGACAGGAGTGCCACACTATTGTTCCTGGAAGATACCTAGATGTCACCTGACTCCGGGGATGAGCTCAGGTGGGGCCTTGGTGTCTATGATGCTGCTTCTCTCTCTGAGTGACAAGTTCATCTCTATCTCAGCCCACAGTGACCACAGGTAGGAGTTCACCTGCCTCCAGCATTTCGCCGGGTTCCAGGGAGCTGCTGGGTGGCAGGGTTTGGAGCTTCTCTGCAGGCTGGGCTTACTGCAGGGTGGAGGGCTCATCCAGCAGGACCCTGCTTGCAGGGAGGAAGAGACAGTGCCTGAAACAGGAGGAACTTTAAGGGAAACGGACTGAGCTAAGTCCCTGTTACGCAGGAAAGCAGAACAAGTCACTTTGATCCCTGGGCACCATGTGACACTAGGCCAGCCTTCTAGATGGGATACTGGAGAATTATGCTTCCAAAGGGGGTGGGGTTAGTGCTGGGTGGAGATCGTGGGTGAGGCTGCTCAGGGCTCTCCCTCTACTCGGAAGCT
The DNA here is from genome assembly GCA_004024765.1 of Zapus hudsonius. Classification (NCBI taxonomy): domain Eukaryota; kingdom Metazoa; phylum Chordata; class Mammalia; order Rodentia; family Dipodidae; genus Zapus; species Zapus hudsonius. Next base: position 27,565 of record PVHP010022943.1, read on the forward strand.
CTTCTAAGGCCCTTGGAAAATCGAGAGGGCCTTAGAGAACAAAGATGGCCTGAAGGGCAGCTTATCAGTTCCTTTCCCATTGCTTGGACAAAATGCCCAATCAGAAGCAGTTTGTGCAAGGAAAGGGGTTAATTCAGCTTACAGTGGGTGGAGTTCGTCATGGCAGGGTCAGCACAGCAGGAGGCTTCTGTCACCTCACATCAGCAGGGAGGAAGTGAGAACAGCTAGCATCACCTGAAGGCCCACCCCAGTGACACTCCCCCTCCAGCAAGCCTCTTCCTCCTCCTCCTCCTAAAAGTTCCAGAACTTTCCCAAACAGCAACACCAATTGGGGACCAAGTATTTAAACACATTAGCCTACGGTGGCCTGTCTACATTTGAGTGACATGCCCCCACAGGTTGGTGAGGCTTTGGTTGTACAGAGGTGAGCACAGCTGCTTTCCACAGGAGCATAGGTCCCACTGGGTGTCTCCAGCTGGGGAGCAGGACACTCAGGGACCTGGCCACTCAGATGGAGGCTGTCCCTTGCCCTCATGGGCTTTTATCTGACAAGTATATGTTTTGTTATTAGTTTTGTGTGTTCCTCCCACCATCTCCCTTCCGCTACCCCCAAGACCCGCCCTTCCTTCCTTCTTTCCTTCCTTCCTTCCTTC
>PVHP010022944.1:0-28892 GCA_004024765.1 Zapus hudsonius
AATCCTATTTTTTTAAACCATGGGAAATCCACAATCCCAATTTTAGGCAAACCAGGACATTAAATTTAATTTTTAATTTTATTTTGACACAGGGTTTTATGTAGTTCAGGCTGACCTTGAACTCATTATGTATCTAAGGATGACCTTGAACTCCTGTTCATCCTTTTCTATCTTTTAAATTCTGGGATTACAAGTGTATGCTACCATGCTCAGTTTATGTAGTAGTGGGGATTGAACCCAAGACTCAGTGCATGCTAAGCAAGCACTTTATCAGTTGACTACATCCTAGACCCCCAGAACATTTATTTACTTATATACCCTTATTATTCTCTTCTTTCCAGAGAAGAGAAAAATGTTCGATTAACACACATCAGAATCATAACTATGATACTCTTATATGATGGCTGTGCCAATTTATGAAGCACAAATACATTTTTTATGTAATGAAGAATTTAGTATGTCAACATTGCTAGACCATGCAGTGTACACTATTGTTAAATATTTTTTCTGATTGTATCAGTAGAGGATTTTCCTAGATGAGATTAATAATTTTACCTATATGATGCTAATGTGGGCAGTTCTCATTCAATTAGTTTTCCACCTAAATAGAACAAAAAGTCCAAACTAAAGAGTAATCCAACTTTTTGTTTAGTGCTGAGATATCAGTCATTCATCTACCATTGGACTCAAACTGAAGAATTGTCTCTTTCTGGGTCTCTAGCCATCTAGCATTCAACATGTAGCTCATACCATTGGCTCTCCTGTTTCCATTTTTGCAAAGCTAGGACTTGGTACACAGTGTGTATGATTGCACAGCCAATTCCATATTATAAGTCAATTTCTGTTTCCTTCTGTATGTACTCATCCTGTGGGTCTGGAGAACTGAGGGCTCTGCATTTGACTAGCATGATGTACTTGCTCGAAAGCTCTCTTTACTAATCTGAGTCCCTGCCTCTCTCATGTCCATCTTTGATGAGAAGTTATTCTCCATACTTACCTCTCATTTACCTGTTTTTTTTTTTTAATTTTTGAGCAATCCTACAGGTTAACTCAGGTCCAGCTGAGGGCACTTCTCCATCCCAGATGGCCCACATGATGTTGGGCTGATTATCTCTTCTGCAGTCTCTCATGACATCTTTGCTCTCCTTTGTCTGTGAACTTACCACACTGCATTGTAAATCTTGAGCTACTTGTATGTTCCCATTCATTTGATTACCAGCTACTTTAGAACAATAACAGTGTGACTTATTGACTTTTTATCTCATTAATGTTAATAATGTCCAACATAGATTCCAAGTTCAATATATATTGAATACTTGAATGAATGAGTAAATGAAAAACATGGTTTGTATTAAGCCCAGTTTCATTTATTTTCCCTATCATCATATTCATAGTACAGATGGCAGTTTACTTCTGGAATGCAAGCCAACTACTTTATAATCAGTTGATTATAGCTAAGTAGGTTTTGAGATGATTGAAAATGTTATTTTTTATTTTTGTCTATTGACATTCACGAACCTAAAGAAACTGTACTAATATTTGGAATGAATACTCCTATCTGTTCTCCAAACCATATGTCTTGATATCACAGTTACAGTCTCTCCCATCTGTTATGTCTGTTTCTATTGAAGGGAAAATAAAATCATTTCTGAGATCAGAGCCTACATTGAACCTAAACCAGGTGCTGGAATGTCTTCTTCAGGGGCAAACACCTGGCCATATTGATGATGGGATGATAGAGCTGTGCAAAACATTGCCCACCTTGGACCCTGTGTGCTTACATCCGTAGGTCAGATCAGAGGTTCTCAAGAACTTTACTCATGTTTACTTTAAAATAAACAAGAAATACTTGATTCCTTCACCTGCAACTAACTGAAATTAGACATTTTTTTCTTTTTAATTAACCAATGTGTGAATGCTGCCAGACATGATTCTCTGAGTGCAATCTCCAAGCTGGGGCTTCATTAACACTTGGTTATGACTATGAACAGAGGTAATGATCTGATATATTGGGTCACTACTGGTGTCACAACGGATTCTCCTGCCCAAAAGTTTCAAAGATATCTAAGTCTTGATAGGAGTATGAATATATATATATATATATATATATATATATATATATATACACCTTGGATAAGAATGTGAAGTAATAATAAAATGATAACATTCAGCTAATGACCCACTTTTCTGAGTTTAGCATATTAGAAAATGCAGGCTTTCTTGCACAGTGCATAAATGCATAGAAGCACTGACTTAGTCTTGATTGAATTGGGGAAGTGTGGTGCCACAAGCTCACAGTTCTTGGGTTCCTGGAGCCTGTCATAGAAGGGAAAAGGGCATAGTGGCTGCCATTGAAGGAAGACATGGGTTTGGGCTAGTTAAACAGAGGATGGAGTGGAGGCTTCCATGTATGGCACTGTTCCTTGGAGTGGGAAGCCCAACCCATGTGTGTAAAATGATATTTTATACCCCAATATGATGAAGCCCCAGTTTCCTGAAATGCACACAATTAAGTATTTCTAGTGTTTATAATATCTCTGGATATCATTATTAAAATGAAAAAAGGAGAAAAACAGTACACTGACCTGCCTTGCACTTTATCTAGGCTTATTATAATATAAAAAATATTTTGAATTTTCTTTTTCTGATAAAGTTTTGGTTTTGTGACTATGCTTTCTATCCTCTGTGTTGAATTGCCTCCTATGAAGCATGTAGGCTGAAATTGAAGATAGTGATATCACACAGCCCACTTCTCTGCAGCTACAATAGTGTGACCATCCTGAGTAGATGTGCAGACATTTTGAAGTATACAAATTGTATCCTGTCAACATCCCAATCTCTCCCAAGGCTCCTGCCAAAAGAAAATGCATCTAAGCAGGCAGGGTGGACTTGTGTGCCAACTGAATCTGTCACTGGCCCAGTTTAATCAGACATCTCACTACTAATTTACATTTGAAAAAATTTCTTTTAGCTTATTAAAAAATTTGAAAAAAAACTGGCTTGTCAGTTCTTTCATTCTGTGTTTTTGTATAACCACTGGAAGTAAAATGTAGCTTTGGAAACAAGAATTTAAAAGTTTTGATTAGGTGTGAGCATGCATGTATTTGTTTATTTTAGATAATGTATGTGTGTATACGTGTGTGTTGCCTATATCATCCATGTGTTTTACAAGGCTATATAAGAATATAAAACAGAGGGTCAATGTATGTCCTGGAGGTAGGTAGGGAAATGAACTTTCCAAGTGACTATCCCATTATCCTTGAGTGAAGCAGTGGACCCATATCTAGTCCACACTTGAGCGTCCAGAAATATTGACAAAAGTGCCTATAGACCAAGGACAGCTCGTTGCCTTGGGTGAAGATCTCATGGTCCTCATTGTTCTGGGCCACAGGAGTATAGAGAGCTATCCTAGATCCTGTCGCAGAGAACCTCTTATAAGGGTGAGGAGGGCTCCCTCCAAAGAAAAGAAAATATAATTAGGTCTCTGGGTAGGGGCAGGGTAAGCTAGTTGAGTTCAGATACAAGCACCATCACCAAGGGACTATAGAGTAAGAAAACACTAATAACCTGGGTGTGAGAAGCCACTGAGAAGGATAATATATAAGGGCCTGACTCTGCAAATAGAACCAGAGGAAACCCAGTTTGATGTTAACTTCTGATATAACAGATTATTCATTAGTTATAGAAAACCTGGGGGGGGGGTTGGTAGTTTTACAAAATTCAAGTTTAACTGGCACCCTTCATTTTATTTGTCAGTTGTACCTATCAGAGAAAGTAGTATTTCAGTATCAGGTGAGCTAATTAATGGTTGTTATCAGTTGGGAAAACGATAAGCAACCATTAATACTTTAGATGACATCTGTGTGATGGATTTGTTAATCACACACTGGAAGTGCTTCCATTTCTGGAAAGAAACAGAAATGTCAGAGATTTCTTGTTTTCAGGTGCGAAATTCTTAAAAGAAGGATTGGGACCCCATAAGTATAGAAGAGAAAAAGAAATGTTGGCTTACAATTACTGCTCCCTGAGTCCTTCCTCCTATCTGGGATTACTATGCTATTATTGTTGATATTAAAGGAACCATTTGTACAGCTTTATGGATTCTGAAAACTACAGCTACAAAACTAAGGATAATAGGTAACATTTTTCCTCACATTCTAAGAATAAAGGTTCCATGTTAGATATGGTCCTAAATCATTACCTACCTCCAGGACATACAGAATATCTGTGAGTGTTGTTATCTCAGAGAAAGAATCCTTCTAAGTGAACCCCCTCCAATGTGGGGATGCCTGTGAGCACAGATGAATTCCACTGTGACCTACTAGGCTGGATGATGGTGATTGGTACCTGCTTGGGAGTCCCGCCTCAGCAAAGCCCAGAGCAGGCTGTGCTGGCACTTTCTTAGATAAGCATTGAAAGGCATCTCTTAAAATATAGGGGGATATCTAGGGAAGAGTCTCAGTGCCCACATCTTCCATGCAGACACAGGTCACAATAAAGGGTGGTGGGATCTGTGCCCCTGATAGTGTGGGACGATGGTCATGTACCACATTTAAGACACTCAGGGCAAGAGTACTGAGATTCCTTGAGGGGCAGAATATAATGTGGAAGGATTCCCATTCTATACAGAAATGACCTGCCCAAGAAGCAGTCTTGCCTCAGGGAAGCCTGGCCTCCCCAGCAGAAGAGGCAGAAAGCACTGCAGTATTGGACAAGGGCTGAGTGGATGCCACAGAGCACTGCTGTAGGGCATAGCATTTGGTGCAGGGAGGGGGGTGGAGGGCTCCATAATCAGATCAGTCTGAGAACCCATTAGCCAAAATCTTACCATCTGGGCAACTGCCACAAGTAATTGAGGCTTGGTTATTGACAAGATTATCCTTGAAACTGGCAGTGTGTGCAGTTTTAAGATAAGACTCAACATGCTTTGACATCCTTGTGCCAAGAGGTAGGGTTGTCTGTGTTTCATTCTACCTTGAATCTTGGCCTGAAACTATTGGATATTAATATGGTAAAAATAATGCTGGGCCAATCTGGGGCCCATGCTTTAAGAAATTGGCAGCTTATAATACCTGTCTGGTAGAAAATTTGCTCTTGGAACTCAAATACTGCTGTGAGGAAGCCAAGTCACATCAAGAAGGGGGCTTGTGAGGTTGTCTATGCTGCTTGCCAGCTATGGTCCCAGGCACAGTAAGAGTTAATTTCCAAGTATCTGACGGAGGAGCCATAGGGTGCTTCTAAGCCCAAGCCTTCAAGTCAGTCCAGGATCTAAGCTGAGGTGAAAACCCTATATAGAAAGATATGGTAGACTCATATTCAAAACAATAGTTGATAGGCCAACTCTCTAAATTTGGTATGATTTCTCAGTGTTGGAAAAGATTATTTCCTGATTGTTGCAGTTACCTTATTGTTGCTGGACAAACACCCAGCTGGAAACAGCTTATGGGAGGAAAGGATGTATTTCAGTCTTACAGATTCTAGGGGAAGCTCCATCATGGTGCATAGCAGAGAGATAACCACCAGCACCAGCACACACGAGCTGTCTGAACTCAAGATCCACCCCTAGTGGCATACCTCTTCCAGCAGGGCTTTACCCGCTAAAACTAAATAAGAAGCTTAAATATATATATCTAAGGCTATGGGGGCCACATATTTACATTTAAACCACATTGGTCAAGGTCATCCTGAAAGCCACTTTTGGAGTCTGCTGAGGTTGAGATTCTCTAGCATGAGTGATGGTAACTTTCTACTCAAGCTTTTGTGGTAAGTAGCAATGGTAATAGGAGAGTAATATTTCTGAGAAACAGACATAATTATGATAATTAATTTTATAGCTTAATTTTATTAATACTGCATTGTAATTATTGAGCTCTTTAGGAGTTCACAAGTTCTTTCATTGTGTTCTCTCGCTTATCATGAGAACAGAAAGCACTGGAATCACCCTACTTAGGTGGGAGCAACAGAAATTTAGAATTATGATGAATGAAGTGATTTTATGCAATTGCCGAAAACTGGGAGAGGTGAAATTTGGTAAGAACCTTTTGATCAGCCTCATTTTCTGAGTCAGGTCACATGATTAAGTAAACCCTAACATAGAATGTAAGGTGAAATATAGATTATTTGAGTATTGAAAGCAAGAAAAAAATCATCAAACTTTGATTGGCTTTGGAACTTTAAAACCCTAATTATCTCTATGATATTGTGATTGATAGCTGACAACTGCAAGGAAAGACAAGTTTATGTAAAGCACTCCTGTATTTCGTTAATGAAGAACACTGGTATATTAGGGTAGGTTCACAGAAAGTGACCCTTGGAAGCTAGAGGAACAAAGAGAAGTAGTTCCTTAGAGTTGAGAAGAGATGTCTTCCTGACAAAGAGGGATCATGAGTTGAGTCCACAGTAAAGAGTCCAGATGAAGCAGGAGAAAGCAAGTGAGAGGGATACCCAAGTGGAGAAAACTGTGTATAACCTCAGTGTCATTAAATGGCTTTCAAAACATTACACTGGTAATTGATCTTTGGGACCTGAACTCACAGGCTTTCTAAGAAGGCCACTAAATCTCAGTCTTTCCTCTTTAGCACCCTTTGAAAATTGCATATAATTTTACTCATTTGAAAACTGACTCTAGCTATTTCTAGGATCTCTTTGAGAGACCCTGTTCCTTAATATTATTCTTGATGTTTTAGCAAGAACAATAAGCCAAGATAAATAATCTATTTAAGGGAATCCTATCAAACTAGTGAAAAATTATATGAATTCAGTCATATGTACTCTGAAACAAGAGGGAGGCTAACAATTTGGATATTCATCAATTTTATCCCATGCCAAGAGTTTGAGTTGAATGACAGAGTATGTACATTGCTTGTTCTCAGATTCATGTTTCACATTCATAGCAAAACAGGAACACCTTGGGGACTGGAGAGAGAGCTCAGTCAGTAAATTGCTTGCCTTGTGTTGGGTTATGTCTCCCTGCGAACGAGCCTGTGTCTCTCTGGCCAGCAGGAGCCGGGATCCATTGGAGAAAGGTGAATGCGCATGTGGAGACTCATATACACATGGCTGGGAGAAAATGTCTGGGCAAATCTCAAATCACTCCAGCCCCCAAAACCCTTTTAAAACCTGAGGCAGCATTGTTCAGCCTATTTCTCTCAAGCAATAAGATTCAGTCCTTTTGGCAGGAGCCAATCCACAGAGTACAGCAGAGCAAAGTATCAACAAACAGGATCACGGCTTATCCTGGAATTAAAGGCATGTTGGGATTAAAGGCGTGTGCCGCCACACCTGGCTTTATTCCATATTCAAAAATTTAGTTTAAGGCTGGAGCCCAACACCTTGAAAGCATGGGAATGCGAGTTTGATAAACACACACACAGAAATACTGGGTATGGTAGCACATGCTTATACTTCTAGTACTAGGGAGTCAAGGAAGGAAGGTACATGGTGCTGAAGAATAACAGCTGAGTTTGTCCTCTGGCCTCTACATATATTCTAATATCCGTATCCAAGATCTGCACATACATGCATATATCACACCCAAACACATGCATAAAAATCTCTTAGCTGGTGATGGACACAGGAGAACTAAAGGTTATGTGGATTTTGATGCCTGGTAAGAAAATATGAAATTTGATAAAAATTATGGCATGTGATAGGCTACATTTACTATGGAAGGCCCATAGATTATGTTAATGCCTGAGCTGTCTTAGTTTCTGTTACCAATCTATGTGGTATACACATAATAATGAATTTGACTCGGGCCATAATCAAAGCATTCATGGATGTCTATTAAAAATTACTCATCAGTATGTTAGGAAGTAATCAATGTTGAAGCTAGCATGCATGGTAAACTCCTGCATGTTGAGCATGGATAAACTCTTCTTACATGTAGGAACAATTCACACTTCTGAATGAACTAATTGCCTTTTAGTATATGTATTGGTTACATTCTTATTTCTGAGACCAAACACCAGACCAGAAACAGCCTATGAAAAGAAAGGGTTTATTTTGGCTTACAGTTTCAAGAGGAAATTTTATCACGATGAGGAAAGCAGAGAAGGAGAAGACAGCTGGATTACAAATCGCCACAGCATCAGGGAGGAAGGAAAGGTAATCTCTCTGTGAACACTCAGTGGGCTGGACTAATAAACCTCAAGATCTGCCCTTAGTGACATGCCTCCTCTAACAAGGTACCACTCAAAAGTTTCATCATCTGGCATTAATCACCAGGCTATAGAGGAAATTTCACATTTGAACCACCACAGTGGCCATGTGGTCAAAGTCAAATAAGAAAAGTGTTAGAGAAAATGTGAACCAAAAAATGACAAGGTATGAATTCCTTCATAGCTATATATAAAAGGGTTGTGCCAGTTAGTGGGACATATGAAAATTTTTCATTCCAAATCAGCAGGAAGAAATGGAGTTTTTAACAAATTTCACGGTATAACTAGCTAGATGTGTGGAAATAATGAAGGAAAATTGTGACCACATCACAGTGTGACCACATCAAATTTAGAATTAAGCATTGCTGAACACATTGGCATATGATATAGAATAAAATGGACTAAGAAAAAATATTTGTAGCATTTATGAAGAACATGGATCTCTAGGATCTATTGAATCTAGTTGATTCATATTGCTGTACACATCTCTGGAAATAAAATGAATATACAGAGGTTATGAGAACCTTTACCCCATGACCCTTGCTGCAAACTGAAGCTGTGTTTGATTTAACTGAAGACACACTCCATCTACACACAGTAACACAGAGAATAAATGACTTTCACTGTAAGGAATATAGACTAACAATATGAAAAACCAGGTTTCCTTGTAGGTAAGCTTTAATATTAAGGAACAATGGAGGAATATGTATTCATGTACTTTTTATAAAAATATAAACTAGCTAAACTTTTCTGAAGTTTTTTGCATTATTTTTGACAATCTATTTTCTCACACTACTTGAATACTGATTAAGTTATGTTATGACAATATAGAACATTTGCAGAATTTTCATAATAAAAATATGTATATTCATATACATGGCAGTCTATCTGGACTTTATTTTTGAATGGTGATTTTCAGTGACAATGGTAGTTTTTCAGTGATGATAATTAAAGGTTTGAAATATTGTAACGTGAATGAAGTAAAATTACAAAATAAAATACCAATAATTATACTATTCAGAGATTTCTATTCTTTTTTTATTTATTCATTTTTCAAGCATAGAGATACAGAAAAGGAGAGAGAAAGAGGGAGGGAGAGGGAGGGAGAGATAGAGAGAAAGAGAGAGAGAGAAAGAGAGAGAGAGAGAGAGAGAGAGAGAGAGAGAGAGAGAGAGAGAGAGAGAGAACACCAGGGCCACCACCTTGTGGGTCTGGCTTATGTGGGGCCTATGGAATTGAGCCCAGGGCCTTAGGCACTGAAAACAAATGCCTTAACTGCTGAGCCATCTCTCCAGCCAGAGATTTCTATTCTTGATACATAGTCTTAGGAATTGGTTAGGTTATTCAGAGCAGTTAAAACTCACGACATATCCTTGGATCCATATTTAAATATAGACCACACAGCACTGTGTGTCAAAATTACCAAGTTCTTGGCTTCTGTACCCCACTCCTATTCTGTATTCCTTTTAAAATTTCCTTTGTGTGTGTGTGTGTGTGTGTGTGTGTGTGTGTGTGTGTGTGTGTGTGTGTGTGTCTGTGTGTGTCTGTGTGTGTCTGTGTGTGTCTGGTCTAAAATAAACTCTTTAACAGCACATTTGTATCTTGTGTTGTCTATGGGGTAAGAAATGTGAATCTTACTCTCCCAGGGACAACAATTTAATCATGGTCTGTCTGTCTAGATGGCTGGGGTGAGCATAGGGCTTTGGCCTCACACAGGGACAAGTCCCTCTGAGTGGTGGACCATTCTAGGAACTGCTTGATCTCATAGGAGTAGGGCACCATTTGTAGGGGGTGGGGGCGGCAGAGGTAGGGGCCTGCTCAGCAGCAGGTTGGGTAGGCTCCAAGCTTTCCCCACTGTAAGCACAGGAGTCAGGGCACTGCCAACGATGTGCCCCAAAGCTGAGCCCACTGATACCCCTGCAGCTGTTGGGCCTGACTGACTGCAAGGACACCAGCTGGGCAGCCACAGAGGGAGGTGGGTGCCAGGAGGATGGTCTAGGTGATGGGACAGAGAAAGAGGTAGAGAGCAGCAGTTCTGGGTGTGTGACAAAAACAGCAATTATTTATCACTTGGAGCAAAAGGGCCAATTGCCTTTAAATTTCCTTTTCTTTGTCATTGGAAATCAACCTCCTACCATTTAAATTATTTGTTGTAAACAACTTAACTTGTATTCATCCTGCTGGTCTCTTTTAGAAGTAGCTTATTTTATCTTTTTTTTAATATTACTGATTTTTTTTTTAATAAAAAGGGTTGTACTTAAAGAGGTTGACCCTCTTCCTCCCCCTATTCTACTGAGGGTCCTCCCCAGTGGGATTATGGGTTTTCATTTTGGGTTCCTGAAGGCCTCAGTCAGGCTCTGGGGGAGGGGAGAGAAGGTTAGGGCCTCAGGGCTAATCCCACCAAACCTGAAGCTCTTATAATCTCTCTTCCCCTTCTTCCTCAGTGTTCCCAGCAGGAGTCTTGATGGGCATGCTAGAGATCTGATTTAGTGTTGTGTTCTATGTAGCCTCTGAGTTTCTGTTTTTTTTTCTTTCAAAAATTATTTTACTTTTTTTTATTGTCCATAATGACTTACATTATTTAATGGGCAAACAATAAGTTGTTACCCCAATTCCCCAGTGCCCCTCTTCCCCATCACCAATCAGCTGGATATCCTCCTCTTTGGGTAGTCTGGATCAGTCCTTGGGGCAGGAGACCATGGATAGCCTAGGAGACAGCCCTGTTCTGCCGACCTTAGAGTGTTGTTACTGAGGGCAGCCATGACTTTGGGTATTTTCCCCCACCAAGGCTCTCACAATCTTTCCGCCCCCTCTTCCGCTCATTTCCCTGAGTTGTGGTGAGTATTAAGGCTGTTTTATTGTTGAGATCTTAGGGGTCTCTCTACTTCTGATTTAGGTTTTGTTGAAGATCACTGGTGTCTGTCTCCTTGGTTTATCCTTTGTTGGCTGTGGCCCTGTGTCACTTGTTCATCTCATCATTCTCTGCGCGGTTCCATAAGGATCCTCCATGTTATGTCTGGAGTGGCTCATCTCTTGTCAGGATGTCCTGCAGTTCATTGGTAGGGTAGGATGAGCCACATCTCTCTTGCTGCATTCTGATAGATATAGAGTCTCCATCGGAGAGTGAGATCAGTATAGGTTAACTGAGATACACATTTTTTAATTGGCTAGACTATATTTTTAGTAGTCTCTTCTTCAATCGCTTGCATAGTGCATCACTCCTTGGGGGCCCAAGAGTCCGGCTCCCAGTGCATATCGCCCGAAGTCCCCAGTTCCAGTTGGGGGCTCCCCCTCACTAAGTGGAATATTTGGCCAAATTCAAAAGCTGTTGATTGCCTCTCCCAGCTTTGGCTCCTCCATTGCACAAGTGATCCATTCCTGGTTCGCTGTCCTCTCCCAGTAGGAAATGTCGTCAGCCTACTCATGGCAACAGGCTGTGTTCCATGCCAGTGGTCTGTTTGCTCCAGCTGTCATTTACCAGCTTCCCCTGGCAGCTTATGCAGTGCCTTCCAGCACTGCACTAACTACCATCTGGGGACTGGATACCATTCTGGGCCTCGAAGGGTCTCTCAATGCTGATAGATGGCTTTCTGTGGTTTCTTCAGCAACAGGGTTTTGTCTCTGGCTTGGTGTGGGCATTCAAGAGCCTTGACAGAATCCTGTCTTGTTTTTGGGACCTCATAGGTCACTTTGGTCAACAACTCAGTGAGGAAAGGAGCCGGTGGCTGGGACTAGGGTTTGTCAAACTAATCAATTTTTCACAGGCTTAGACTCTCTCCCCTACTACTCATGGTCCCTCTTGCCAGGCGATGCCCACTACTTACTCAATAGGTTACATTATGTATGTGAGGATTTTATGATATTGAGCTCAATTTGATTTAGCCTCATACTTAAGCCATTCCCCTCCCTCCATCCCTTTCCCCTCATTCATAACCTCTCACTTCTTTCTACTAGTCTGCATAGAGTTTACGGTAATCCTGGTTAAGGGCCGCATATGAGCAAATCTCTGGTAGCCTAGGAAGTGCAAAATCACTTAACCAATGGGACCTGATCAGGCTCAATAGCTTCTATACAGACAAAAACACCATTCTCAGAGCCAATAGATTACCCTTCAACCTGGGAGATGATTTTCACCAGCTATTACTCAGACAGAGGCCTAATTTCCAGAACCTACAGAGAACTAAAAAATAAAAATTAATAACAAAAACTCAAAATGCCCCCTCAAAAAATGGGGCACTGATCTCAATAGAGAATTCACAGAGGAAGAAACCCATATGGCCTTTACGTACCTGAGAAAGTGCTCAGCATCCTTAAGCATCAGGCAAATGCAAATAAAACCACAATGAGATTCCACCTTACTACAGTCAGAATGACAATCATAAACAAAACAAAACAAAACAAAAAACAGTAATTGCTGGCAAGGATGTGGGGAAAAAGGAACCCTCATTCACTGCTGGTGGGATTGCAAGCTTGTTCAACTGCTTTGGAAAGCACTGTCGAGACCCATCAACAGAATGGACATATAGCTACCAATGGACCTAACTACCCCTCTACTAGGCATCTACCCGCAAGATGTCACTTCTCAGGAGAGAGACATTTGTGCATTTATGTTTATAGCAGCTCAATTCATAATAGTCAAGAATTGGAATCAACCAAAATGCCCTTCCATGGAGGAATGGATAACAAATCTCTGGTATATTTACACCATACACCATGGAATTCTATGCAGCTGAAAGCAAAAATGAGTTTCTGTTTTGATGAGGTTCGAGTGACCACGGAGTCTCTTACTATCTTATTGGAACTGGTTTTTAGGACAGCAGAGAGAGCAGCATTCATGTCATGGCTTCCTCTGCAGTGACCTCTGAGTTCTGGCAGAGGTGTTGGATGGAGGTAACAAGTCTGGTGGTAGGCAGTCATCTGTCTATTCTTGATGCATTGATATATCCTGGATCTCCTCAGTATTCTCCACCATGTATAAAGATGAAACAGATTCTCCAACCAAAAGTGAGAGCATCTTGGATTGAAGGGGATAAATATAGCTATTTGAAAGACTTATTCATGTTATTCTTAGCCAAAGAACAGTGGAGGTTCTCTATGGAGAACTTCTATCCTTTGGAACCTGACTTGGTTCCCAGTACTAGATAAGAGTTCTCCCCCACTGAGCATGTCTCATGTCTAATCTGAGAACAGTTGCTTACCTGCCTAGGCTGTGCACCACTGCTGCACAGGTGTCTACTTTTTGTGCAGCTGGTTGATTTCATACCTTGAAGAGCCTCCTGCATTTTTACTCTGATGACTACCATCATTCTCCAGCAGTTTCCATAGCACTTTCCAGCACTATGAGGGCTAGCCATGAAGGAGGTGGTTTCCCTTTTAGCTCTAGCACAGTTTGTCAACATCCTATGAAAGTAGGCTGTGCTATCTTCATCAAAAGTCTTACCTTTTATTTCAGGCAAGTAAACAAGTGCCTTGACAATGGCTTGCATTATTTTGAGGACCTCATGTGTCTCCCTGACCAACAGCTCATGGGGTGGGGGTGGGGGGACTAATTCTGGCCCTGGGATTTACCAGCTAAAGCCCATGGTTTTATATTTATGCATTCCAGGCCTTCTATTGGGGGATATATCTTATAGAATGCTATCTAGAAGGAAGGTTTCTATATAATTGATTCATGTTGAGATTGGTTTTGTGTAATTTCCCCCTTCCCCCTACCACTCAAAGACCTTTCCACCTGCTACATTATTTTATTTATTTTCTCTCTTCCTGCCTTCCTTCCTTTCTCCCTCTTTCTTTTCTTTTCTTTTCTTTTCTTTTCTTTTCTTTTCTTTTCTTTTCTTTTCTTTTCTTTCTTTCAACCCTCAACTTGCTTGTTGAGTATCCCTTCCACCTCCCAACCCCTATGTTTTTCATTTGTCCAGCTTCATTTTTGTTCTGTGTCAATCTGTGCATAAGAATCAGTCTCCAAATTCTGTGCCTAAGCAACTGTGAATGTTTGGTGGGTGGTAGGTAGTCTCCATAGTCTCTCTGGTGGTATGTTTGCCTTATTGTGCCTTCAGTCTCTTTGGAAACAGGTCATAGCTGGTCTCCTGAAACATTTTCCTATTGTTTCTCATTTTCATCTTTTGTGTCACTATAGGCAATTATTGTCAAGATGGTGACTTGATCCTAGATCTGTATTATTTTGCAAGGTAACATTAAGAAGTGATGTTTTGATTGGTCTCTACTTTCTCCAAATATCATTGACCAATTTCCCCTGCTAACTTATGTAGTGCCTTCCAGCACTGCACTTGCTACCATCTGGGGACTGGATACCATTCTGGAACTTGAAGGGTCTCTCAGTGTTGTTCTATGTCTTTCTGTAGTTTCTTCAGTCATAGTATCTTACCTTTGGCCTGAGGTGTGTATTCAAGAGCTTTGACAGAATCCTGTCTTGTTTGGGGGACCTTGTGGGTCTCTTTGATCAACAGCTCAATGTGGGAAGGATCCAATGACTGGGACAGGGAGTTGCAGGTCTGATCAATTTTTCATGGGGTTAGGCTTCCTCAGTGGGACAGACACCAACGACTTCCAACACAACTTAAAGTAGAACCACAGGGACTTTTAAGATCTCAACAATAAAGCAGACTTAAAATTCACCCACCGTGACTCGGGGAACTGAGCAGAAGAGGGGGTGGAAAGATTTAAAAGCCATGGTGGGGGAGAATATCCAGAGACAATGCCCCCCTCAGCTACAACACACAATGCAGACACACCTGGCTGCCTTCTGTGCTATCCATAACCCCCTATCCCATAGATTGATCCAGTATGCCCACTGAGGATATCCAGTGGATTGGGGACAGGGAGGAGGGAAATGAGAATACCAACACAACATTTGCTCATACAATGTATCTAATTTTGGATAATAAAGATTAAAAAAATAATAAAACATCATACATGCTTTAAAAAAAGAAGATATGTTTTTGTCTTCAGCTTGTTGAATCTTGAGTGGTCTAAAGTTTACTTTATCTACAGAATGCAATGAAAATGACATTGTGCAAAATCCAAATCCCAAGATTTAGGGGCCTTGTTGCTTATCAACCATTTACAACAATGAAACCGTTATGCTGTGAAGAAGTTTCAACAAATCCACTGGAAAATGAGAGGTCATGAAGGAGGAAAAAAAAAAAAAAGGGACAGACAATGACCAGCATCAATTTCCAGACCCACCAGCAAGGCCATTTTGGTGCTTCTAACCCAATGAGGACAGCTGATCACTGTGACAGCATGGACTAGTCTAGGATACAATCAGCAGAAGGACTACAAGGATTGCCTGCTCACCAAATAATAAATCAGTTATTTGAAGGCACAGTATTTGCAGTAGCTTTTAACGTGATAATTCATCTTCATTGCACAACTCTGGGAGTGTTTATAAAAGTCTGTACAGAGATTTAAGTGAGGAGGGAAGACCCACTCAGAATGTGGGTGACACCACCACTTTGACTAGGGTACCAGTCAGAATAAAATGAGGAAATAGCGAAGGCATGTGGAGCATCAGTGTTCATCTCTCTCTGCTTCATGACTGTGGAACCAAGGTGACAGCTTTGTCACCCTCCCACCAGGATATCTTCTGTGCCATGATGGGTGGGCATCCTCTCAAATCATGAGTCCAAAACTCAGGCTTCCTTTCTTAAGTTGCTTTTGTCATAGCAAGAAGAAAAATTAACTAACAGAGGATAAGTGATGCCATCCCTTTATTCATGAGAGGCTCCTGAGAGGGCCACTCTTCCTCCTCAGCCTCTACCTCCCTGTGCTTGCCATTTCTACTAACTCATCAACAAATCTTATAGCTTAGAGTTATCGCATGTTTACTTGTCTGGGTCCTTAAAAAAAAAAAAAACTGAAGCCCAAGGAAGGTGTAACAAACTCTTTTCTCATGATTGTTTCTCTAATACATTGTAAAATGCATAACTAAAATAGTATTTTTGGAAATTGATAAACAAATGTGCTTGAATCCTGTTAGATTTTAACTTGATTTTATATTGAACACTAGAGCATTAGCATGCTTCCAGGGCTATTAGTGTCTTCTAAAATATTATTATTAATAGCACTATGCTATGTCTGTGTCCTTTGTGTGGATATACCACAATTCATTAAAACTCATACTCTATTTTGGCATATAGGTTTTTTACCAGTGTTTTGCTACTATAAAAATACTGCCAAAAAGACCGTGGAAATAAATCTTTGCACACATCTTGAATTATTTTCTTAAACAACTAAAGTGAAATTGCTTTGTGAAAGGTTATATGTTTAAGAATATCTCTATACCTTTCATGAGCATTAGGGAATAAAGTAAAAGTTAAAGAACAAAAATGAGAAAAAATTAAAATCCCAGAATTTTTGATGAATTTAGTATTTTATTCAAAATTTAAAAATAAAATAGCATGTACTATTTATGGATTTTTTAAATGAGTGTGTGTCTGTATGTGCATATGTATGTGGGGGTGCATATGTTATGCTGTGTGGGTTACAAGACATGCTTGAATATCTTTCTATATCTGCTGTCCACCTTTTATCGAATTAGGATCTCTCATTGTGCTGGAATTTTTTAGTCATTTTAGAATAGCTGACCAAGAATCCTATCTCCACCTCTCCAGTGCCAGCATCCCAAGCTCACAATACCATGCTTGACTTAAATATATATATATATATATATATATATATATATATATATATATATATATATATATATATATATATATATATATATATATATATATATATATATATATAATTATTTTTAGCAAAAGGTCTTGTTTTGCTTATCAGGCAAATATTTTTTTTAATATAAATTTATTGTCCATAATGTGTTACATTATTTAGTGGGCAAACCATGCGTTGTTATCCTGAATTCCCCAATTCCCCCCCTCCCCATCCCTGATCAGTTGTATATCCTCCTCTGTGGGCTGTCTGTATTAGTCCTTATTTTGCAGCCACAACTTATGGGCTTTGGAAAGTTAAAGAGAATAAAACCTACTCTGGTAATTTCTATTTTATAGCAATTAAGATAGATGCCAGGTTGGTAATTTTAAAGGCATGTAGTATGTTTACTAGAAAATATTAAGCAGGATATTCTGTCACAAAGTATTCTGTCACCATCCATTCATTTTCCCCCCTATAGTTCATTGACCTATGTTATTAGGTAATGGATTCTAATATTTAAACAACAAATAAAGACAGCATTTTGTTTGCAAGAGTACATCTGAGGGCAAAACACAAACAGTTAGAAGTTTTTATTTTTAAAGACTCTTAAGATAACAAAGTAATTAAACTAATTATTCCTGCTATTTTGTTTAGTCCTAGAATAAAGGGATTTTGATGCAGTGTGAAGCTCACTTTATTAGTTTACTGACAAGCTAGTTAAGTTGAATTTAGTAAGGAAGCTATTGAATCAAATCAGTAAAAACACTTTCAATTTATAGGATAAAACTTTATTATTTCTTCCCCATTTTTATTTTTCTGAGGTCAGTGTCATGGTTTGATACAGGTGTCCCCCACAAACAATTGAATGTGTTCTGATAGATCAATCCTCAGCTGATGGCAGTTTGGGTTTTGCAACCTCGATGGAGCTGTGTTGTCAGGGGCGGGCTTATGGGGTTATAAACCAGCTTCCCCTTGCCAGAGTTTGGCACACCTTCCTGCCGCTGTTTGCAGTGTTGAGGCAGAGGTGATGTCCAGCCCTCTGCTCATGCCATCGTTTTCCCTGCCTGGATGGAGTCTCCCCTCGAGTCCGTAAGCCAAATAAACCCATTCCTCCACAAGCCACTTTTGTTTGGGTTTTTCTGCGCAGCAACTAGAAAGCTGACTGCAACAGTCAGCTATCAAGGCCATAAGCAAAACCTGATAATGAACCCATCTAGCTGTTACATACATTGTTTGACAGTCTAACCTTCTATCCTTCTCGAATCTATCCTTTGCTAAACATTTCTGTTCAGTGAAATAATGCAATGATGATACAATTTCCGTCATATTTAAATTTACATAATGTCTCAGAATAGACTTCAGAGGATTAATATGGTCAGAAATTGACTTTGATGTTTCCTGTAGAAATTGAAGAGCTTAAGTCATGATAATGGCAGAAACCATCTTCTCTTCTCTGTTAAATTCTCCAATTGGATGACAGATTCCAGTCTTATAACAGCAATAGTTAATCTAGCTTCATAGCTCTTGAGTGAGGATGAGTTTCCATTAAAACATAACATGTTGAGAGGGTGACTTATGTCAAGTTTCAGAATGTTAATTTGTTATGTGAGTTTTGTTCTTTATTTTATTATTATTATTATTATTTATTTTTTTGGTTTTTCGAGGTAGGGTCTCACTCTAGCCCAGGCTGACCTGGAATTCACTCTGTAGTCTCAGGCTGGTCTTGAACTCATGGTGATCCTCCTACCTCAGCCTCCTGAGTGCTGGGATTAAAGGCGTGTGCCACCACACCCAGTGAGTTTTGTTCTTTTAAATAATTATTTTTCAAATAAATAATTTTTATTTATGAAAAGATATAAAGGTTGTAAAATACACAAAAGGATATCAGGTAAAAACTGAATCTTCCATACTGGTTTTTGAGCCTTCTAATTTTCCTCCACACCCTATTCATTTCTTTTTGGGGCACCATCTAAACTCTTTTGTGCATGTATGTTTATATGCTTATTTGATGTTTCTCTACCTTCTTCCCTCTCTGTTGGTATCTTCTTCCCTCTTTCTTCAAAAACAGAAGCATGTTATATGTAGACACATTTTTATACAGTCAATATATCCTGATGGACTATTTTCCATTATTTATCTGTCTGTCTATCTGAGAGAGCAGACTCTCATCTTAACCAGCTTGATTTATTTTATCACACATATAATCCTTTATATGGTCCTCATTTTGTTTCTTTTTGTGTGTTATTTTAAAAGAATGTAATGATACCATCACAAGATTGCTCATTCAATGTACCTAATTATCATTAATTAAGATATTTATTTATTATTTATTATTTATTTATTTATTTTTTAAAGGAGTAGGGGAAAGTCCAGAACCATACTTCAAGTTTTTTTTAAACATTATTTATTTTAAAAATTTTTTATTTATTCATTTTCAAGCAGAAAGAGAGAGTGAGAGACAGAGAGAGAACCAGGGCCACCACCTTGTGGGTCTGGCTTATGTGGGTCCTGGGGAATTGAACCTGGGGCCTTAGGCACTGGAGGCAAGTGCCTTAACCGCTGAGCCATCTCTCCAGCCCAAGATATTTATTTTTGAAAAAAAGAACATAATGCATTCTCATGTTTTGACATTTGTAAGATCACAAGTGATGTTTAGTCTTCCCCATACCTCCTGAAGTCCCAACACTTAAGGATGGTTTCCTATATACCTTTACAAATTTTGTGATTTGATCATCCTCTGAAAAACTGATGTTAGAACTTTATTGCCATTGTGACAATCTTAAGAGAAAATGTCTTTAATAGGTGATTAGGACTTTAGGGTTTTTCTTTATTCTGAGAAGGGGTTTGTTATCATGGGAATTTCATCCCTCCTTTTTTTTTTTTTTATTGTTTTGTAGGCAGTGTGACCATACACAGATGCAGCAGGAAAGCCCTCAGAGCTGCAGCCCCTCAGCCTTGGACTTCCCTGCCCCATGACTAAGGGTATTTCCTGTCTCTAGATCCACAAGTTAAGTAAAATTTGATTAGTAATTTTCCTAATCTCAAATAATCTGTTGTGGTAACAGAAAACAGATTTAAGACAATAGTTCCTTGTGTGAGTAGAAGCACTCACTAATCCTCTTATTCTTTCACTCTTACACTAAGGACAGTACATCCCAACAGGAAACTACATTCATCTGTATTTCTACTCAATAGATCTAAGGGACACATTTTCCCCAAAGTCAACAGCATTAAAGGAACATAAGAAGACCCTGACGGAGACATTCAGATTGCAAAGATTAAATCTACTGTCAATCCTGAAGGATCAAGGGGAATTAAAATTATCACTAGAGCTTGAAGACAGCTTCAGTTCACCGAGGAAGGATGCAAAGGGAAAAGCTATATTCTGCTGTCAGAAAAAGGAAGCCTCTCTCACCTCACATTTTTTTTTTCCGTGACTCCCATTTCCCACATAACTGGAGGTGAAGCAGCAAGGGCACTACGCTGATGCAAGTCAGATGGGTCACACTTCCAGGGCAGGACACATAGTGTGTTGTAAAGGCACAGTGATCTCTGAAGTTAAATGTTCAGAGTTGAGTGTGATTGTGGTGTCTGTGATTTTGGTAGATATTTGCCCTCTCTAGCCATTATATCATGTTATAGTACCAATAATAAAGTGTTTGGGTGTCATTTTCTCATGGCCACACAGATGGTGAATTGTTTAACTGTGGTATATTTCCCCAAGGAAAAGTGGTGCTTATACCCATCATTGTTATCTCATCTTTGTGGTTTTCCTTTTATGTAATGCAAGTATAGATAAATGTTCATGTGTGTTCACATGCATACATGTGTGCATGGATGTGGGTGTCAGAGGACAACCTCGGGTGTTATCTTCAGGAACAGCATCCTCCCTCTTTGACACAGACTCTCACTGTCCTGGCGCTTACCAATTAGGCTAGATTGGCTGGTAACTGAACCCCAGGTACACTCCTGTCTCTGTCTCCTCAATGTTGGGATTATGGGTTAATGCCTTTGAAGAAACAAGAGAAAGATAGCTTCTTTTAGGCAGTTTTACTTAGGGACAGGAACCCAAAGAAAGAACCAAAAGATGCCTCACCATCTTGGCAAGAATATGTCTGCTTAAGTTTTATCCATAATGGCTGCAACACCTCCTGCTGCCTCCACAGTCTAGGACACTACCTAGGTTGACTAGCGACTGGGTCAGCTTTATGATTCCCCCAGCCAGGCAGGCCTTCCCCTTACATACCAGAGTCTGATGACAGAATCCACTTTTAACTGATTATAAAGTCTTATCCATGTTCATCTCCACTCTGCCCTGTGATCTTGCACCCCTGAACACACATATTTGTCTGAATTCTTCCTACCCAGCCTGTCTGGGTGGGGGAGAGAACTTCTCTCAGGTCTGGGTATATTTTTTGCCTGCCTTCTATCTGTGTCCTGCTTTGAGGTTCATTCTCATTCTGATTATGTGTATGATTCATCTTTGATTTCCAAGTCTACCACATGCGTACTTCCTCTAATGTATCAAGTGGGTATTTCCTCTGTGCTCTGTGTCAGCCATGTATGTAGTAACTATCTTGGTTTTATTACTTATTTCTCTGGAGTCTGAATCTCTGCTCTGATGTCTTCTCCCTGTTGCTCTTCCTTACATTACCACTTAATTCTTTAACATTCTCCAATTGGAGATACAGAGATGATACTTTCATGCTTTGCTTCCATGAAAGTGTATGAATGTTTCCTTTAAATCTTTTTGCATGGACTTTTGGATCCTGTCTTCCATGTGCATGTGGAACTGCTCCAACCTTTCCCTGTATACCAATTTCCAATAAATAAGCCTCATAATTCATGATTTTCCCTAAATAAACTCAATAATTCATAATTTATCTTTCTCAAGTCACTTTTATCAATTCTTTGTTAAAATAGGATAAGAACACAAAAATTGGGATTCTCAAATCTGAGAGACTCCACCCAAATCCCAAAATTGTGCACCACCATCACACCCTGTATTTCATATGTTTGCTGAGGATTGAACTGAGGTCCTCAAGATTGTGACTCAAGCACTTTACCAATTGAGTCCCCAGCCTACCTTCGTGTTTTTTCCTAAAATCTTTTCCCATGCTTGAAGTACAGGTCATAACCCTCTTTTAAAATATTCTTGAAACACCTTTTCTTTTTTGTTCTGTTTTTACTTTATTTTATTAATCAACATACAGAGATTTAGATAACCTTCTTCTGGAATTTTCTAATACAATTTGTTTTCATTGATTCTCATTCCCTCTGCAATCCCCAAGTCCCTTCCCTCTAGCTTCCTTCCCCATTATCTTTCCCCCTTCTGTTTATATATCATGTGACTTTTATCCCTTCCCCCACTTCTATTCCAGCTCATCTCTTTGTATTTGCTTTGGGTTTCAGATCTACATCTATACATATACATTATAGCTTATAATATTCTTAGATATTATAAGCTAAAACTTATAAATCAGAAACTTTATATAATTTTTGTCTTTCTGAGTTTAGGTCACTTCACTTAATATGATTCTTTCCATGGCCATCAATTTTTCTGAGTATTTCATAATTATATTTCCTATACTATTGAGTATAATTCTATTGCATACCACATTTTCATTTTTCACAATTTTATCAATGGCATATAGGCTGATCCCAATTCTTAACTATTAGAGCTGCAATAAATATGAATGTGCATGTATATTTGTAGTAGAGTGTGGGATCTTTAGGGTATATACCCAGGAGTGGTATCACTGGGTTGTATGGGAGATAGCTTTATAATCTTTTGATATATCTCCATACTGGTTTCCATGACTGTATTAGCTTGTGCCCTCACTAATAGTGGATGAGGTTTCTTCTTTCCTTCATCTCCTCTAACATTTATTTTCTATTTTCCCAATGATAGCCATTCTTATGTGTAAGATGGTATTTCAAAATTGTTTTGATTTAAATTTCCCTGATGGCCGAGGATACTGAACACTTTTGAAAGAACTTAGGCATTTGGATTTCTTCTTATGTGAACTGTCTGTTCATCTCACTAACCCATTTGATGACTGGTAGATGATTTATTGTATTTATCTATAAATGGAATCATCCCAGATATCCATCAACTGATGAATGGGTGATGAAGATGTATATATATACAATGGAGTTCTATTTAGCAGTAAGAAAAATGAATTTGGAAATTCTCCTAAAAATATCAGAATTATATTAAGTGAAGTAATCCAGGCACAGAAAGACTAACTCTGCCAGCTTTTTCTTATATGCAGATTCTAACTTGGAATAGTTTTATTTTTCATATGCTTTAGTAGATATCAGTAGTACTGGTCAGAGATCTAGAATGAGCCTTGGAGAGAGGAGAAGCTGGAGGGATTATGAGAGAGGACAGTAAATAGACAAGTAGAGAGAGACAATACAGGGGTAGAAAGGTCTTAGGGGCCTGTGTCTCAGGGTAAAGTCAGGGAGGGGAGGGTGAGGGATGCACAAAACAAAAGATGATATGAATAAGTACCATAAAACCTACTTTTTCATTTGCTATTTAAAAGATATGAGAGAGGGGGGAGAAGAAGAGGAGGATCAGAAAAAAGAGAAGAGGAAAGGAGAGGAGATATATTGTGCAGAACTATCTAGCTTGGGTGGCTAAAACTTTATCCTAAAACCATAGGATTTTGCTGGTAAACCCCAGTGCTCTAGAGATGTGTCACCCCCCTCAGAAAGCTATTATTCAGGAAGACCCATGAGATCCCCAAAATTATCATACCATTACCAAGGCACATAATGGCCAATACGAACAAGATAATAAGACCCTACTGCTTGAGACACCACAGGATGGAGCTGTAGGACTTTGATCAAGCTGAAACTGAGATGGAAGGGTCTCCCTGCTGGCTAGCTGTGAGAGGGCTACAAAATGCTATGGAGCTACTAAGGGGTAAAAGTCATCAGCAGTGTAAACAAGCTGTGGACCCTCAAGCCTAAAAATCAACCAACCAGGCAAGCTGTACCCACTGGTACAATAGTGGAACATAAGTTATGGGGGTAATCAACATATCTTTGATTGGATATAAGCCCTGCTCATGCCTGGTACTGAGCACCAAGTCAAATGCCTGTGGCTTGGAAGTCCATAGACCCTAAAGGGTAACTTCTACTGTTCCTTGTTTAAATGGAGATGCCATGCCCATCCAAACCTTCCTAAATGTATATGTGGATCTCCATTGATCAATGATGCTCTTGCTCATGGTTAGACAACTCGATTTGTACAGATGACAGCAAATACCTGGGAGACCCAAGACCCAAGAAAATGACAAGAAGAGAAAGCCAAGTGCATAGCAGTAGATAAGTCACCTCTATCAAACCTACCATGCCTCAGGAATCATTTCCCAGGAAGTGGCAGGTTAGATATGAGTGCTGCTCCCACTGTTAAGCAGAGAATCCCCTTTGTTGAGGTGACAGGAGATACTAAGAGACTCAAAACGCATCAAAGCCAAAATCAGGGGTGGTTGAGAGCTCAGCACTAAGGCTGATTTTAGCATGCCCTCCAAGACTCAGGAAAATTTCTAATTCAGGGGCTGGAAAGAATTTCAGTGCCACAGGGTGGGAAGGCTTACTGTGAAGCATTGGCTTCCTGACATGAACTGCCTGGGGCATTCATAATTCCATTGTAATTCCAGATGCCCCCACTGAGGGCCACCTGTAGCAAGAGCGCTGGGTCCAGCCAATAAAACAGCATAAATTGATGGTAGTATGACCAATTTTCAGCATGTTCATATATTAAAGTTCCCAATAAATATTATTATTATTATTATTATTTTTATTTATTTTTTATAAAATATTTTATTTATTCATTTTCAAGCAGAGAAATACAGAGAGAGAGAGAGAGAGAGAGAGAGAGAGAGAGAGCGAGAGAGAGCGAGAGAGAGAGAGCACCAGGGCCACCACCTGTGGGTCTGGCACATGTGAGTACTGGGGAATTGAACCCGGGGCCTTAGACACTGAAGGCAGTGCCTTAACCTCTAAGCCATCTCTCCAGCCCTATTATTTTTAAAATTAAGTAAAATATTCTCTTTATAATAGCTACCAAAACAATAAATACTTAGCTATAAACGTAACCAAAAATGTGAAAGACTCTACAATGGAAACTTTGAGATATTAAGGAAAAAAAAACATAAAGAGGACACTATACAATGGAAAGAGCTTTTATACTCCTTGATTGGCAGAATTAACATTGTGATAATGGCTACACTACCAAAAGCATTCTACAGAAATTCCCATCAAAATTCCTCCGACATTTCTTACTCAGCTAGAAAAAAAAAAAGACCCAGGATTTCATATGGAAGCAACACAGCTGGAGGTTTCATAAAACCTGATCTCAAACTATACTACAAGGTAAAAGTGACAAAGACAGCGTGCTAATGACCTCTAAACAGAACAGAGGATGCGGACATGAATCCTTGCTGCTTTGGCCCACCTAATCATTGACAAAAGAGCCAAAAACATTCAATTGTAAAAAGACAGATTATTCAACAAATGATGCTGGCAAGCTGGTATCACCTTTTCTTACATTTACCTTTTCATTTCTGAATCACCAGATCACAAGTTTAAGCCAACACTGTGAGATATAATTTAATTAGAAAAATAAGCTCTATATGTTCAGTAAGAATGGAGATTATATAAGGAATTTAAAAGTTCTTTTTTTTCTCCAGAAAGTGATTGTCCATTCTGAAGTTTTCTTTGCCAGGAGTAATTCCAGTAGTAATTGAAAATGCAATGTATATAACTGGATGCCATTTATAATTTCTCTTTTCTAATGGGGATTCAACAAATAAAACTTCCATAATTCCTGTGTTTGTATAAGATAAATTGATAAAATGTTACTATAAATCACAAGTACATTATGTGTGAATTTGTATGTTGGCTTTAACTTTTTATATGTTTTGACTGTTCTCATTACAATAAGTATTTACTTTTGTACTTAAATTTTTATTTTGATACTTTTTTATTCTATTGTCAACTTGCTGTTAACAATTTTTGCTTTAATATATGAATTAAATTAACACTTCACATTACATCTATGAAGCCAAATCACACTAACTTAGTTTTTCACAACCTCAAACCTTATCCCCAGTACACATTCCAATAAATTTATTTTGTAAAAACAATACATTTTTTGTTTTTAATTTTTTTACAGTAAACTGTTCAACTACAAACCTCAGATACGCAAAAGATATTTCAAGGACAAGCATAACATATTCATAAAACCCAAACTGACTAAAATGTATTTTCATACTATAAACTGGCATAAAAATAAATAAAATTCTCTATTACCACAATAGCAACAATCATGTACACAGAGTAATGGTTTTCAGATGAATATTAACTATCCTAACTCTAGTTCCAAAAGAAGAGTTCACTTTAAAAGTCTAGATATAAGTAGATGCTCTGTCTTGTTTCCCACAGGGCTGCTTCTGATTTCAGCTTTAAATTGTAAAACGACCACCTCAAGTAATTAGCTCAAATTTTATTGGCATTGGGGGAAAATAAACCACTGACTTTATTTTGGTAGAACACAAAAAACTCAACTTCATGTATATAAACTCAGTTTGTGTACATGAGTTTTTAGAAGTTTAAGTTGTCAACTACCTGTTTCTAATACAGAAGAGATATTGAACAATATGGTTAAACTTTACACATGGTCTCAGAACTGAAAGACAATTTAACTTTCTCTTCAATATATCAATATTATGTAACTAGGAATTGGTTCCTGCATTCTGTTAAAGAGTAAATCCAATCCTTTAGTATTATATTGAGTGGTCATCTAAAAATACTAATTAATATTTGAGTGTTTGGTGAGCAAAGTAAAGGCAGGAAGATGATGACCTTCTGCCTTGGTAAAGGATCTGAGACAAGGAGAAGTCTGTGCAAAAATCTTGATAATTCTTAGTGGTTAAGGGCAACTTCATGCAACCAAATAACATAAAATGAAATCAACCTTTAAAAAGGTTAAAATGTCTTTTCCTAACCATAGAGAGGAAAGTGAACAACAGGCACAAACTAGGGTTCCGTTAATGAGGACAAGGACTATGTTGGTTCATATCAAATCCAAGAATATTAAACAACCAAACATTTAACCTTCTTGTGGTCTCTCTTAATATGCAACATTCATTACGGCTGTTAGGTTCCTTCACTGGTTTTCTGCAAGTCTGAAGTTGTGTTTCTTGTGTCATTGCCAGCATCTCCACCCTCAGACCTACTTTTGTTTTCTTCTTCTTTGCAGTCTTTATCATCTTCCTCTCCTGGAGATTTCCTGGACTGTTTAGAAGATTTCTTTGAAGTATATGACTTTTTCCGTTTTGAGCCTTTCTCATTCTTCCTTTTTCCTTTTCCATCTTCTTCTACTCTATCACCTTCTTCCTTGCCGCTTGCATCTGCTGTATTTCCACCTTCTCCTTCAGTTTCTGAAGAACTCTGTTGTTGCTGAATTGCCTGGTATCCAAACTTTACTCCTGGGTTATTTTTTCTTTTTCTTTCTTTCTCTTTCTTTCTTTCTTTCTTTCTTTCTTTCTTTCTTTCTTTCTTTCTTTCTTTCTTTCTTTCTTTCTTTCTTTCTTTCTTTCTTTCTCTCTCTCTCTCTCTCTCTCTCTCTCTCTCTCTCTCTCTGTCTTTCTTTCTTTCTTTTTTTTTTTTTGAGGTAGGGTCTCCCTCTAGCCCAGGCTGACCTGGAATTCACTATGTAGTCTCAAAGTGGCCTTGAACTCATGGCGATCCTCCTACCTCTGCCTCCTGAGTGCTCACGCCCAGCCTCCTGGGTTATTTTCAATTTTCCACAATCCTTCATTAAATCCTTTCAGTTTGTTTGACTTTCCAAACTTGTCTTTGTATTCCTTATATGGGAAAAGGTCTTTGGGACCTAGAAATGCAGTTTCATTGATACCAAAAAAGAAGATAGGATACTTATTTTCTGGAGGCTTCACAGCTCCCTCTGGGAGTTTATCAATCAGGGTGGGCCAGTGCAGGTAGCCCTTCATCTTGGCTCTCAGGGCTGCAGATGTGCCATCCCGGGCAGCTGCTGCTCTTCAGTGTGCGTGCGCCTGGAGCAGGGTGGGCGGCTGGGCCTTTTTTTGATACTTTAAAATCACACTTCTTAAGGAAAGTTCTCACAATTTTGTGGGCCTCATACAAGAAATAGTGGATCATCCTCTCTCAAGTGGATAAAATTAAAATTTAACATAGAATGAATTGGTTTCCAACTTGTGGTATCCTGCTAAAGAGGCATGGAGGATATAGGGTTTTGCTGAGTCTGGCAGGCTTCTGGGACTATCTCCTTCTGATAAGGAAGTTGAGGCAAAGTCTGAGGACCCCTATAAATCTCAGCAAAATCCTGAACACTCCAGCCCCCAGGCAGGCCACAGCTGTGTCCTGAGATAAGCAGGCAATTCAAGGCCTAAACTTAGTCCAGCTGCAAAAACAAGCCTAAACAATGATGTTATGTTTCCTCTGCTGACATCACCATTCTATACATGTCTATATACATGTATAGAGTCATGTAGGCCCCTCAATTTATCTATGCAAAATATGTATCCAAAGGGTACTGGCCCCAACCAATCAAACTCATGAGATGCCCACAGATCTTGCCCCTACCAATCCCCTTGCTTCCTATGTTCCTACATCTGCCCTTTTCTCTATATAAACAACTGCTTTCTATACGAAGAAAACTGCCCACTGCCATGTTTTCCCGAGAGTCTCATCTCTCCTTGGCTCACAGCTATTCCAAGCCTCTGCTCACCCAGCTCGGTGGATGAACAGGGAGTTGATGCATGCTGCAACTTCCCCACTGACCCACACAACTAATATGAAACAGAAGAGTTAAAATTTCACTTGTTCAGTTTCTGTATTCTGAGTATGCAAAAGAAAAACATATCCTTCATGTTTTTTTAATGAATGTGGAAAAGAAAAGGGGGCACATTGATCTTTAGATCAGTATCTTCATGTTTTTCCCCCATACTGTATCAAATACAGATTATTTCCAATTCCATACTTGATGCCTTCCTTGAA
>PVHP010022945.1:0-26546 GCA_004024765.1 Zapus hudsonius
GGTGGTCTCTCAACCCCAATCCTGGGATGATGGGATATGTATCAGTTAATCACGCATCTCCTGTGCCTTGGGAAAGAGAACTCAAGAATTTTTCTTCTGTCTTCAAGTTGTATTCAGAATGCTGAGTGGATAAATCATTTGCTGAGCAAATGTGAGCACCTGGTTTATATCTCACAGATGCACAAAAAGCTATACTCTGCAGCATTCACGTCTGTAGTCCCAGGATGAACCTAGGGAAAGAAGGGGAAAGACAAAAGAGAATCCCCTGGTATCTCAAGGGCCAGCTAGCTTTAGGAATGTAATAACACACAATATGAAACCACACCTCATAAAAGTCGAAAGGTGTGGAATGACACCCAAAGTGGTCCATTGACCTCCAAAATGTATGCCATAGTGCATGAAGGTCAGCACACCTGGATATGTACACACACATGCACATATATCACACACACAGATTGCATACACATACTAAAAGTATGAATCCATTATCCACATTAATCAGGACTGTCCCACCTACTTGAAGTTGGAGAACAGGTTTATATCACAAAGACTTCACCATAGAGGATGTTTCGAAGAACTGGGAATCTCTAAATTAAAACTGTGTGAAAGCTTGGCGTGGCTCATGCCTTTTATCCCAGCACTGGGGAGGCAGAGGTAGGAGGATCACTGTGAGTTCGAGGCCACCCTGAGACTACACAGTGAATTCCAGGTCAGCCTGGGCTAGAGTGAGACCCTACCTCAAACCCCCCCCCAAAAAAAAACCCTGTGTGAATTGTTTAGTTAATAGATAACTATTACTGCAAACTTTATTATGCATTTTCCTATCAAATAAGAATTATCTGCAAATTATTCCCTTATAATAGTTTCTTCATATTACAGCTAACAAATTTATATGTTCTGGTTCTGCAAAGATAAGAATGTCATAGGAAAAAATAAAAAAATATATAATCTTAGTTTCTCTAAGGTGATTTCTGTCCACTTTTCACTCTGATAGACAGCCTCCCCACATCCTATGAAAGACTTCCACAACTTTTGCACCAGGACTTCTGACAGTGGTGTGCTGTTTACCATCAGAGCCTAAATTTCACCAATATCTCTGAGACATCACTTGCAGATTACAATGATTTGGATGGAGTTATTTGGACAAAGGAAAATAATGCTGTCTAATGTATGTTCACGTTTCTGGTTTCAGAGGATCCCATGTCTGTGCTCAACTATCATAGTGGTTTAGTGTGCCAGTGGTTGCAATGTAGATTGAGGAACAATTTGCAATATTAAGCAATTCCCAGTGAATCCTACACTTATATATATATATATATATATATATATATATATATATATATATATATATATATATATATATATATATATATATATATATATATATATATATATATATATATATATTTATATATATATATATATATACATGCCAAAAAGCATAGAGATCTAATAATCTGCTCATGGGTTGTATGGAAATATATAGCTTTGAAGATACTAAATACTGTAATACAAGTGTCACATATTTGTTTGATTAAATGAAATTATTTGTTGTATTTACTTATCCCTTCAATGTTTGAAGGAAACACCAAAAAAAATGTTATTTCACAATGTAAATGTTGTTTCCTTCAAGAGAGTAAAATTTATCTACTGCCATTATGATTGACAGATGTCACCTAATTTGCTGTTATTTTCAATGAAACACAATATAACAATGTATTTATAAATCTTTGCAAATGAATGTGATATGAATAAACTCATTTGAAATAAAAGTTGGCTAGCTTCTGATATGTATATGTATGTTCTGTTATTTACCCTGATATTACAGTAAGTGGTCAGTGAAAGAACTGGCCACACATAATGAGCTCACACTCCTCTCTGATGCTAGGATTAGTTCTGTCACTAAACCAAAGATTTACACATATTTTCAATTTTCTTCATTTGAAACATTTTAACCTAGGAGATAGATTATGATCTGACATCTAAAGTTGTCCTCTGACCTCCAGTTTATGTGCTAGAATTACATATAGAAATAGTTAGAATAAGACCAGATCTGGACATGAATCTTTTTATTTTCTCCTGTCTAGGTCCCACAAAAGCTGTTGACAAACCTGAAAGGAATATAATATTCTATTTACATTAAATTATCCAAAATCATGATCTATCTAGACAACAACACACCAACAGAACCTTTAAGAAGTTGGAGGTCCAAATATCACTATGGGATTAAGGAAGTGACCCCTTGTAAATACATGAGACAGGAAGTGAAGGATTGTTAAAAAATAAATAAATAAATAAAACTCCTAAGGAAGAGATTGTCTCATGGCTCTCTGCCCATTCTCTGTTACAGCTCCTACCTATCTGGACATATTAATGCTGGGACTCAGGATGGCCTCCGAATATAGTAATTGAGAGGAGGGAAGGTCACGTCCCCAAACCAAGATCTTTGCACACCACCCAAGGCCCTCCAGACACTGCAGCCTCTCTCTTCTCCCCCAAAATTCCACTCCATGGCTCATAAACACTCTCTTTTCTGTCTTTCCCATTTCTTATGTTCAATTCTCAGTCTCTCTCTCTCTCTCTCTCTCTCTCTCTCTCTCTCTCTCTCTCTCTCTCTCGCTCTCTCTCTCTCTCTCTCTCTAGCTCTCTCTTTTTATTTCCCTGGGACTTGAAACTTTGAAACTATAATTTCCATATACATACCATTGAAGGATTTTCTAAATGACTAGAATCATTTTTTCCTTTAATTTCATTTAACAAAAAAGAAGTCAGCATTTCCCTACATTTGCTATTGCTGTTTTAGCTCTCCTGACATCCAAAATTTTGCCTTAATCAAATTTTACTCTTCCTGTTCCTCTCACAGGGCTTTGAATTGAACAATATTTACTTCATCAAATGTTATGGAACAATAAGCATATTATTAGCTTATTGACGATTTTCGTTGTCCTTTGTGAAATTTGCTACAAATTTGTGGATTTTTTTATTATTAAATTGTGAGGTAGAATTCTTTCAGCTTGTCCCAGCAGGTATTATCATTTGCCATTTAGGAGATCTTTGGATTATTCTTACTTTAAGAATATAATGGCTTGAATCAGCTGTCCCCCATAAACTCATGTGTTTTTGATTACTTGGTCCCCAGATGTGGTAATTTGGAAAGTGGAGCCTTGATGAAAAAAGAAGAGTTTGGGGGGACAGAGGAGGGCTTTGGGGGTTATAGCCAGCTACCTATAGCAAGAATTTGGCTCAATTCCAGCTGTTATTTTCCACCTGCTGTGGCAGAGGTGGTGTCCAGCCTCTGCTCATGCCATGCTTTCTCCTGACTTCATGAAGCTTTCCCTTAAGACTGTAAAGCAAAATAAAACATTAGCTTCCATAAGCTGCTTTGGGTCCTGAATATACATTAAGAAGTAAGCAAACAGACCAACAAAATTGCAGTTCCTTTTAAATTAGCTTTCTGTTCACAGACACACACACACATTGCATGCCAATGAGAGGTAAGGTATAAGCTATAAGCACATTCCTGGTTTTAATCATGCTAGATTTGAACACCAAATCAGCCCCCCTCCATGACTCATCCTCTGTGCTATAATGATTTTAAAAACATGTTATTTTTCCCTACTATAAAGTGCCTCTCAAAAGATGGGCTCAACTCAATGACTTGCTATGATTTAAAATCATGGGAGAGAAGGAATGTGTCCTATGGTTATCATTCTAACCTCTCTCTTCTCTGCTTCTTCCCTGGAGGCTTTCATTCCCTATAGTGCTGGACAGAACACCAAAGTGCAAGGAAGGGGTGCTCATAGCAGAAACAGAAATCTATATTATCTACCTCTACTGCTTGAGTTTCTTTTATCATTTCCAAAACACTATATATTTTAATAATATCTATCTTGTCTTCTCTACTAGTCTACAAACCTAGAAAGTAAATTAAATGCGATGCCTCAAAAGTCTCATTTTTAAACAAACATTCTTTCTTTCTGCGTGAAAAAGCACAAGTGACATTTGTGCTCTGGTGAGAACTGAAGCAGGCTGAGCCGGGGAGTTTTCTGAGTGTGTTAACTCTCAGTTACGTGGCAAAGGTTGAAGTTCAAATTTCTGAAGATCAGATGACTTTTATCTATTCCTCATGGTCAAAAAATAAAATTCTTATTTTCAAATGTATTGTGGGAAATGTAAATATCTATTACAATAGATTTTCCAGGTTTGTCTTTATCTACGTTAAATTCAAACTCTTAAAAAGCAAGACTTATTCAAGCAGGTCTATAATCTAAATAATATAATATTGCATAGAACACAATGCACCTTGAAAACAGAAACCCTTTTCCTTGCCATACCAAAAATGGAAAGCAAATTGCTTTATTTGATAGCAGGAGACCAGGAAACTTTCCTAGGTTCCAAAGTTTAGTAATATTTGAAAGAATCAGAGCGGCTCACTGGCCCCCTATGCCTCTAACACAATCAGCATGCTCCAATTTATAAAAATGCCCTCACAATCTTTCCTCCCCTTTTTCCTCTCAGTTCCCTTAGTCGAGGTGGATGTGTATTAAGGCTGTTTTATTGTTGAGGTCTTACCAAGGAGGAGGATATCCAGCTGATCAGGGATGGGGAAGAGGGGCATTGGGGAATGGAGGATAACAGCTTATTGTTTGCCCATTAAATAATGTAACTCATTATGGACAATAATAAAAATAAATAAATAAATAAAAATACAAAAATAAAAGAATGCCCTAAGGTTTCAACTGCAGGTAATACATGTCCATATCTCTTATCGTCAAGACATACCAGATCCAGTCAATTTAGGCAAATTAAAAGCTTCCAAAAAGATAAAAGATACTCATGAGTGCTAGGCTGCAACATCTTTAAGGGTAAATTATAAAAGAGTTATTTCAAGAGAGACTAAATATAAAAGGGACGAAAAGCAGAAAAAGTCACAAGTTAAGGAAGGTTTCCTCCTTTATCCTGGGTGGAGTCTCAAAAAGAAAAAAAAAAAATAATAAACAAATCAAGAACAACCCACAGGCAAACAGATTAAGGAGAAGGTAACATTTGCAGGTAGTGAGCTAAGGATACAGACCTCAAAGAAAATATATGCCACCCAGCCTTGGTGAGACTCCCCAGGATGAGATATTTGAACTGTGATTAGACAGTGAAACTATAATAAAATACTAAAAAATAAAATACTAAATATAAAATAAAATGAGAATATTTGCAACCTCAGAAAGAGGTACATTAACAATAACTGATAATAAACTATTATATTTCTCTCATTAAGTGTAGCTAGATTTCTTTTTATTACTATGGAGTACATGATTCCATGAAAATCTGTTAATATAGTCATCCATTAGACCTCATTATTGAATGATTTTATGATGTTAAGGTGTCTTTCTGCAAGATAATTTTTGCCATCCGAGACATCTAAGCTCTGAGTGAAAGAACTGAAGAATGAACATTGAGAGAATCAATGTCATCCTCTTTCATAACCCTGAATTGTGTGTATGGATTTGAGTGTGATCCTTGATAAATTCCTAAGATAATAACAAAATGATAACAAGACTTATCATTCCTTAATCCTGGTTATAGAAATCTTTAAATGCAATGTTACTGGGGATATTATGAAGTGTTCTGAATCCCAAAGATAAGATGGACATAATAATAAAAGATGCTGGCTAATGAATTTATTTTTTAATATTTTATTTATTTATTTGGAAGCAGAGAGATACATACATACAGAGAGAGAGAGAGAGAGGAAATCCAGACACAGGCTCCACCTTGTGCATCTGGCCTATGTGGGTACTTGGGAATTGAACCCGCGTCCTTAGGCACTGGAGATAAGTGCCTTAGCCGCTGAGCCATCTCTACAGCCCCGTGGCTAATGATTTTAATGGATTAAATTCTAATTCTTGCTCATATGCTCAATAATTTCAATATATGAACTACACTCCATTGTAGTGAAACTTCCTTCAATTTCCCTTCTGTACATATTCCTGTTATTAATACCAACCATGATATACATTTTATATATTCCAAATGGTAGAAGCATTCAGTGAAATTCAGTACTATAAAATAATATAGTTTTAAGTAGTAGCATTATTTCTAATAATAATAATTAAGATGTAAGCCTTCTATGTGGATTATCATTGCTGACTCAGGTGTTGTTTTGTCATTACCGTTGGCTTTAGTGGTGTTAGAATTGATGTCATTTTAATTACCAGTGCTCTTGGCATGGAAAAATCTCTGAACACAATCAATTGGAATGTGTTTTCTTTGCTCACTCAATTAAACTTGGAACTGACGCTGCTCAATTCTCATTTTGTTTCTGAAAAATTACCTTTTTTTTCCCTAAGGCAACTGATAGGAGAATCCTAAATTCTGTGTTGTTTTATTGATTTATATCCATCCTCCCTGTCCCCAATCCACTGGGTATCCACACTAGATCAATCCATGTTGCAAGGGGTTATGAATAGCACTGGAGGCATCCAGGTTGTCCCCTCTTTAGGAATTGTAGCTGAGGAGGGTAATGTCTTTGGGTAATCTATCCCACCATGGGTCTTACAATCTTTCTTCCCCCTCTTCTGCTCAGTTCCCTGAGTCATGGAGGGTGAGGTTTAAGTATGTTTTACTGTTGTGAATTTAAGAGTCTTTGTGCTTCTATTTTAAGTTGTGTTGAAAGTCACTGGAGTCTGTCTCTCTGACATAACCTGGGATGACTGATTGGCTGTGGTTATAGGTCTCTTTCTTGCCCCACCATTGTCTCAAGTGTTTCACTTGGGGCCTCCATGATAGGCCTGGGGTGGTTCATCTCTTGCTGGGATATCAGCCTTCAGCCTGTGATTCATTGGTGGAGTTGGAATGACCACAGCTCTCTCAAGTAACTTGGACTTTGGTTTCACAATAATAAATAAATGCATATCAGATGTTTCTTTTACCCCTGTGTAACTGAAGGATGATAATTTTTTTTTATTTTTACTCTTTCAACCAAGGAAAGCACAATAACAACATTAAAAATATTTTACAGACTCTAAAAAAAATTCACTTTTTCCTTCCTCATCAAAATCTCATCCTTAACAATTTTCAGAAGAAAAAAATAGAATCAATTTTTTTGAAAATATATTCCTTTTCAGTGAGGCAGTAAAAAGATTTAAGAAAAGTTATTAATTACACACAATTAAATTCAAGTGTTTGGACTGTTCATGGCAACATTGGAAGGATACTTTTGCATTTGTAGTATCTACAGGGATAATACCCCATTAAAGTTCCAGCTTCAGGATATTTCTCCAAAAATGCACTTTGAATGCAGACTAATTTTCTTCACATAGCTTATTTTCCTATAGAAAAAAAAAGTGATAAAAATGTAGCCTTAGTCAGCGCTTTGCTGCAAATCAACTTCATAGTGCAAAACTGAGCTTTTCCTACATAGAAAAAAATCTATATGCAGTTAGTAATTCATTGGCTCTCTAAGTATCAAATGTTTATAATTGTTTATTTAACATATGTAAACAATAAAGGAAGTGGGAAAAATATACTAGCAGATTTCATAAGTAGTAGCAGAAGAATAGTTTGTTTGTTTTTTTTTTTTTTTTGGAACTAAAAATCTGACATTTCCTGAGCAGAAGATAAATTATTTCTGAGGAAATATTCTAGGACTCCAAATGACAAGCAATAAGCTTCTGAAGATTATACTTTGTAATTGTGAAATGACTTTATCATTTCAGTGCAGTGATAAATGACTATTGCATTGTGTGTGTGTGTGTGTGTGTGTGTGTGTGTGCAATTGTGTATGTGACAAGAGAAAAGAGTATCAATAATATTGGCCATATTTCTATTTGGTTGAAGAACTTTGAATTAACTCTATTGGTACACAGATGTATAAAAATAAGTTAACCTTGGAAGAGGTGTTGTGTGACACATACCTTTAATTATAGCAATTTGTTTGTTTTGTTTGTTTGTTGGTTGGTTGGTTGGTTGTTTTTTTTTTTTTTTTTTTTTTTGGTTTTTCAAGGTAAGATCTCGCTCTAGTCCAGGTTGACCTGGAATTCACTATGTAGTCTCAGGGTGGCCTTGAACTCACGACAATCCTCCTACCTCTGCCTCCCAAGTGCTGGGATTAAAGGTTTGCGCCACCACACCCGGTTTTAATCACAGCATTTGGGAGGCAGAAGTAGGAGAATGACTGAGTTTGAGGCCAGCCTGGAACTACAGAGTGAGTTCAAGATCAGCTGGGGCTAGAGTGAAACCCTACCTCAAAAATAATTAATAATAATAATTGTTATTAATATAATCAATAAAATAAATGTTATCTTTTTAAACTGACAATGAATGTTAAGATTTTAAAGCTAGAACTAAATGTCAATATTTCCCGTCAAACAATTGAAAGTAAAAAAAAAAATCTACCTGACTCTTCTCTCTATAGAATTGAAAACTGCTTAAAATAGTAATAAATTTTACTGATAGGGGCTAGAGCATTTAGCCTCTCAGTTCCATTGCTCATTCGTTTCTTCTTGGCACAAATCAGTGTATTTTCTTGGTATTTCATTTAAATCACACATTAAATTCTTTTCTTGTATTTCCTTTCCTCGGATAATTTGAAACACATTATTTCAAACATCAACGTTGCGTTTTCTATGTCATTTTATCTTCTCCTTATCTATATAGTTTTCTCTTTAAAAGTGGAACTTGGTCAGTATAAGATTAAACAAGAATGAACACATACAGATTAGATGAGAGGAAGATTAATCTGGGGTGTGAAGACCTATTTTTTTTATAAGGACATCACCTATGAGTTCAGCAAGCCTTCAGCTTTCCAGAACAGAACACCATTGAACAAATCCCTGAACTACCATTAAAGATTTAATGCAAACCCTCAATCGACAAACCACTCTTGCTTCAGTTTCTTGCATGATTGATCATTGATCATAATTCTTTATATACTATATGTGCCCAGGTTTTTAAGGTATTGGATATTCTGAAGATCAAGTGATTCCCAGCTCTGTCTGTCGTCAACCTGTGATGTGTTTTCATAGTGATTATTTGGAAAGGCAGGTTAAAAGATACAGTGCTTCTGCACTTAGTAATTACAGTTCAACTCTCTAGTAGTATTTAGTTCTTAAGAGACTTTTACAAAGTTCCCTATGGGTTACTGGTAAGTTCCTTTCCACCTGATTTCTTAGATTTCTCTGTTTGGTTCAGTAGAAATACACCAGAATGGCTCCAGATTAAAAGATGCAAAGCCCA
Organism: Zapus hudsonius; assembly: GCA_004024765.1. Classification (NCBI taxonomy): domain Eukaryota; kingdom Metazoa; phylum Chordata; class Mammalia; order Rodentia; family Dipodidae; genus Zapus; species Zapus hudsonius. Next base: position 9,232 of record PVHP010022945.1, read on the forward strand.
ATTTTTTTAATATATATTTATTGTCCATAATGAAGTACATTATTTAGTGGGCAAATAATGAGTTGTTATCCCCAATTCCCCAATGCCCCCCTCCCCATCCCCAATCAGCTGGATATCCTCCTCCGAGGGTCATCTGGATCAGTCCTTGTGGCAGGGGACCATGGATAGCCTAGTACTCAGCCTTGTTCTCCTGACCCAAGTGTGTTGTTACTGAAGGGTGCCATGTCTTTGGATAGTCTCTGCCACCACGGCTCTCACAGTTTTTCCGCCCCCTCTTCCACTCAGTTCCCTGAGTCGTGGTGGGTGAGTATTAAGGCTGCTTTAATGTGAGCTTAGGGGGCTTTGTGTCGAAAAAACTTGGTTTTTGTCTCATTGGCCTATCCTGGGTAGATTGAATGGCTGTGGCTATGGGTCCCTTGTTCATCTGTCATTGTCTGCTGGGTTCCATATGGATCCTCCATGACATGACTTTGGTATAGTGAGTGAGCTATGGCCCATATAACCCTACCATCCGACAGCAGGCAAAAATCTGAGATCATGGCAAGAGATGAGCCACCACAGTCATATTTGGAGGATCCATATGGAACCCTGCAGAGAAGGACGTGATGAACAAGGGACCCACAGCCAAAGCCCAAGTTTCTGAGAATGAATCTTTTTGCCAGATATGGTTTACATGCTTGCTATTGGCTGGAGTGAAGTAGATGGTGAGTACAGCTCCCACTGTGGAATGCTGGGAGCCTTTGTCTACAGTCCAGATGAGGACTGTCAGCTTCTTCCTCATTGGTCAGTATGTTGGTGCAGGATCAGGCTGCTGGGAGAAATGTAGTGTGTTTTTACAGGACTGCAATCCACCTCTGGACAATAATGGCATTATCTGAGTCATCCAACTGGAGGCTTGTGGTTACAAATGAGAGATTCTTGGTTAAATTGAAGTACTTTTTAATACGAATTGTTTTACATGAATAATATCTTAAGAAATAGTCAAGTTATGCTATACTGTGAGTCCATACCCAGACACCTTTACAAACCTGCATCTAATATTGCTTCTTAGTAAAGTTGCACACTGTGCTACCTAAAAATTAATTTGCACAGGCTTACCCATCTCCATGATCCTCCTAGGGACTCTGAGGGGCAGAGTAGGGACACCACTGTAGTGACAGTGGCAGAGAAATCATAAACTATATATTGCTTCTTAAAGATTTATCCTAAGAGAAACAAGTCATCTTGGCTCATTTTTAATTTCAGAAAAGTCACATGAAACTTACAATGAGGAAAAAAAGAGGAATCAAATATTCTCAAAAAGTAATATAGTTCTAAAATGGGTAAATAAAAATGCAGGAGGAAGATTGTGCATAGCTTTTGTAATAAAGGTAAATCAAATGAATAATTTCCTCAAGAGGTTGTTTCTGCATCAAAAAACAAATAAATATAAGTGCCTGTATTAAAAATCTTCCACACCTGGTTCTCATATGAGACTCTGTCAGTTCCTTTTAATAACAGAGGAATGCTAAAATTGGCGGCTTTTTATTTTGCAAAACAGGTGATGCTTTAGAAAATTGCATTCTTATTGTGTAAAGGGAATGATAGTTTCTGATTAAGTAAAAAGACACTGATTACTATTAGGCTGAGAAATATCATGCTGAAAAAAGCAAGTCTCCCAGGATTCCATGGGTGACCATGCACAATGCCAATTCTATGTGAATTACATCTGACTATTCATCTGATCACTCTTAACTGTAAGCCCCCACTTCAAACCATGGCTATTTATACTTATGGATAAAACAGTGAAATATGCAATCTTCAGTTCAGCAAAGTCTTAGTTTTCAGGCTCCAGTACTTTTATGTTATCAATTAAATGATCAGTAACATGAGAAAAAAATTTACTGAAGAAAGAGAAATAATATATTGGAGGGTCTGAGTGGTAGGACCTTGCCTGTGCATGAAGGCCATTGGAACTATTTTTTGGTTTTTGTTTTTGTTTTTGTTTTTTGAGGTAGGGTCTCGCTCTAGTCCAGGCTGACCTGGGATTCACTCTGTTGTCTCAGGCTGGCCTCCAACTCACAGCAATCCTCCTACCTCTGCCTCCTGAGTACTGGGATTAAAGGTGTGCGCCTTCACGCCCGGCTTGGAACTATTTTTCATTTGCATTTTGGACAGTATTACTTTGTCTTCATTCATGTTTTTTTTCACCCATCCTTCCATAACACATGGGAACGTTTGCTAGGTGTTTTACAAATATTCAGTGGTTGAGTGTCCTGCCAATTCTCAGCGTTTCAGCCCTAGGCTGCTGGTTTCTGCCAGTTGCATATTTGGCATTGATCATTCACAGTCTTCCAAATAAGCTCTCATTAGGCTTTGGCACAACTACCTCTCAGCCAAATGACCAACACAATGATCACTGTGCAATATCAGGAGACTATTCTTGCCCTGTTACCAAAATTAGAACCCCAGATTTCTGGAAGCTCATCAGACTTCTGGAAACTTCCATCAAAAGACCTCTTTAGAGTAAGAAAAAAACATCATTTTCTATGTTTCCTTTTAGACTCTCAAAGGCAAAATTATTATGTGCTAATCTGTCTATCTCTTTGGTCGACCTGTTTCTTATCATAACAGTGATTTTAATCTTCATCATATTTTTATAATGCATATCTAAAGACTCTTGGAAAAAGTTAGGATATGTAAACTTAAATTTAGGTCAAAAATAAAGGAATGATTTTTAAGGTGTGTTTCAGCACAAAAAGTTTTTAACAGATGTGACCTAAAGTTATGGGAAATAAAACAATAAATTTGGGATTGTGTGAATGCCTACATAAAACTTGAATGTAAATATCATGATTTAATTTTTTTAATTCGCTGTGCATGTCCAAAAAAAAAGAGAAATTGGATCAATGTTAGTGCATGTTAGTTATTTTACCTGTGGATATTCTGATTTTTATAGCTTTATTATGAATAAGTATATACATTATATGAACAGATCTTGTGAATGTATCCCTGTTTCCCTCCTCTCTGTCCCCTACCCACTGGGGTCCTTCCTAGGTGAATACTGGATCTGTCCATAGGGTAGGGGGTATGAACTGCACCAGAGGTAGCCAGATTTTTGTTGTTGTTTTTGTTGTTATGTGTTGTGTATTGTTGCTGAAGGGGAACATGTCTCTGGATATTCTCCCTCACCATGGCTCTTACATTCTATCCACCCCCCTTTTCTGCTCAGTTCCCTGAGTCATAGTGGGTGAGTTTTGAGTCTGCTTTACTGTTGAGATGTTAAGTGTCTCTGCATCTTTCCCCTGGGTTGTGTTGGGTATCATTGGTATCTGTCTCCATTGACCTTTCATGGGTCATCAGACTTGCTGTGGTGATTGGTCTCCTGTTTGTTTCCTCACTTTCTCATAGGTTTCATTTGGGCCCTGTGTGAAGTCTAGGTGTGGTTTGTCTCCTTCCAGAATGTCAGCCATCATCCAATGACTTGTTGGTGGAAATGGGTTGTCCCCGGCTCTCTCACTGCCTTCTGAAAAAAATACAAACAGAATCTCCATCGGAGAGAAAGATCAATATAGATTAAATGAGACAATATTGCTATTTTGGCCAGCTCCTAATGGGTGTAGCCTCTCTGTAGCTCTCTGGTAGTGGGAATTTCCCCTAGGGGCCAGAGATCTTGATCCCCATAGGATTTTACCCTAGATCTCAGTTCCAGTTAAGGGTTCCTTGTCACTAAGCAGATCTCTTAGCCAATCAGTAAGCCATTGATTACCCTCCTCGGTTTAGTGCCTCTATTGCACAGATTAGCATTTCTTGACTTGCTGGTCTCTTCCATACAGCCATGTGTTCAGCATTCTTGTGACATTTGTCTATATTGTATATCAGTGGTCTCTACTTTCTCAAAATAGCATTGACCAATTTCCCCTGGCAGCTCATGTAACACCTTCAAGTCCTCACATGCTATCATCCGGGAGCTGGTTATCATTCTGGATCTAGCAGGATCCCTTAGTGTTGTTTGATGACACTTTGTGATTTCTTCAGCAATACTGTCTTACCTCAGGCCTGGGGCAGGTATTCAAGAGCTTTGACAGAAGTCTGTCACATTATGTAAACATATTCAATTCCCAGGGGTAAAAGCTTAACACTCATTTCAAATTATTGTCATAGTAGGGAATGTAAAAAGAAAATAGAGAAATAAAGAAAATACATCATTCATTAACATTTAACTATTTGCTAACTGGGGCACCAAATACTTGCAATCTTCATTTCCAATGTATTTATAAGGAACTGCAAACTCTTCTATCCCTATAATAGAAAAATATAAAATCCAAATGGCATTCCAGATAAATGGTAAATCTGTATTTCCCACAACTAAGAATGCTTCACTGAATGAATTTATTCTCCAAATAAATCACATTATTAAGTGGTAATTTTCCAAATACTAAGAGTGCAGAACACCTTGATTTAAAATATAGATTTAATTTTATTCAGGTACAGGGAGGCCAATAGGTCAGGAGATGGTTGGTATTAAGATAGCTTACTACTCACTTCTCAAGAGGAAAGTGGGAAGACTATATAGGGAACAGCCATACAAGAGAGCAAGACAGGAAAGAGAGAGAGGGAGAGAGAAAGAAAGAGAGAGAGAAGAATGGTTAGCTCAAGATAAGCAAAGTACCAGACATATTGACAAAGGAGCCTTCAGCTGATTCAAATTGCTGATTTAGTCATTTTCCCAGTTTCGGATTAAGTCTCAATTCTTTATTAGCATTTGATAAACATGACATAGAACATCTGAAACAAGCCACCTGCTGTCCAGGAACTGAGAAAACAAATCTTCCATTTGCCTTGTCCTTAATATTTTTACCCCCCATCCCCCAACATTGAATGCTTGTACCATGTAATATCTATGCTAACTCCCAAAGTTCAAGGTAATTCTCCTTTGAAGAGCAAGATTTCTGTTAGAATTAAATAGAGCATTTGAAGGTAGGGGTTTATTTTTTTCCTTTTTATTTTATAGAATTATTCTGTATCCACCCATGAGTTTCATGCATTAAAAGAAAACCAACAATATTCTTAATTTCTTAGATGCCTTTAGTTATCTATGCAAAATGGGAAACTCTTTTGATTAACTATCACCATCACAACAAATGGAGAAAGAAGGTAATTCAATGCTTTTCAAAGCTGTCTTGCCACCTACACTTTGCAGAAGTGATAATAACCATACTGATCAGAGAATCTGGTCATGAGGAAGAGGGTACTTTAGTCCTAGATTTTATTATTTCTGGGTTTTGTGGATATTACAGCAGCCTCTTTCATGGTCTTTGGCCTTGATTTCGCTGAAAAAAGCAGATTACTCTTCCCATGCCTTACTGAAAATCATATGTGTGTCCATGTAGCGGTCAATAGTGTCTTTGGCAATGACTTGCAGGGTGAAGTTTTTAATTTGTGGGCAGTGGAAATCCCTGTATTTTTCCTTCAAGTCTTGAGAACTCACATTAGGCAATTTTTGACAACATATGTATAGATAAAAAGCCAGAAGCAGGATGGGTGTTTATCAAGCCCATGTGAGCTTTATCACTCACGCGATGATGCTGTTCCAAAAGAAATGTCAGGAAACCCTTTTAGGAGGTTTCATAAATTCATGAGAAAACTTCTAGTCTCCCCATAAGGAAATGAGACATTTTGTTTGGAAAATTAAACTATAATTCCTTGTAATTAACTATCATGCTTGTGTAGTTCCTTATGACAACAAAGTTATAAAGGAACAGCTGGGTGCCTTCTCAAAAAGTTAGCATATTGATGCCATTTTCAGGGAGGGAATGAGGCCCAGAAGGAATTAGGAGATACCAATACACCTGTTATCTCCTCATGGAAAGAGAATGAAAACCCCTAACTTGGACTAGAACTCCTGTCTGATTAACACTGATCTACAGCGCCCTCTGCTGTCCATAGTGGAACATGCTACAACCCCAGCAGAACCAGGTGTGGGTGGATTTTGGAATCCATCCTCTAGATTTAGTAAAAATAAAATAAAATAAAATAAAATAAAATAAAATAAATCAGATTTCCCCCACCTTCTAGAATTAAACACTAGAAAGTAAGCAGGCTGGCACATACTGTTAGGACCCCGCACCCCCGACTCAAAAGAAGACTCTGACCAACTCTCCTATGCAACACGCAAAGAGTTTTATTAAAAATAACCAGGCATGCCCAGGGCTCAAGTGCGTATCCATAGCAGGACAGAGGCAAAAAAGCCAAGAGCTAAATTCCAGCAGGTCCTTTAAGGGAATCCAGACATGCATCACAATTCAGGGAATCTTTACAGGCTTTTCCAGTAATCTGGGCATTTGCACATTCTTTCCATATCTATAGAACCCATTCTCAGTTTTTACTGGGCTTAACCACAGATGCAAGATTACAGGGAAACAAAGGCAGGATTATAGGGGCAGGGTGAGGTGGGGGAGGCATGTACCATATTCTAAGGTAGATATTTCACTTTTTCTACTTCCTTTTACTAATAATTAGTTCCCTCTTGTCTTGAGATTCTCTACTTTTATTCTAATTTTTAATTTTTCTCTAACAATACCACTTCTCCTTTCCTGGCTTCTCTATTTCACTGGTACCTGTCTTATAGTCTCCCATTCTGGCCCTGATACCTGACCCTAAAGTGGACCCAAAATTTACACTCCCTCTCTGGACCTGATAGGTGAGCCCTCTCCTTTTTTACTAGCTTCCTTCTATGGAAAAGCCCGGGGCCAATGCCAGATGCTGTTCTCCTCCTTTAAGCTCTCTGTTAGACCACAGTTTTGCTTTAGCCTGGTTTCACTCTGGCTTCACTGTCTAAGCCTCAGTTTCCCTAGCCTTCCAGGTGGTCCCCAGCTTCAGTCTGGTTTCACTCTGTATGCCTCAGTTTCTCCCTAACTTCCACTTTACTGAAATATGTTTTCCACACAAGAATGTTCTAGTCTTCCTTTCCAAGTTTCAATTCCCTTTAAATAAACTCCTCAAGTTGTGGTTTCTCCTCAAATATACTCAATAATTCATAATTTGTCCTTCTTGATTCTGCCTTTATTATTCTTCATTAAAGATTAGAAACGAACCCAAAAATCAGCATTCAGAAATCTTGGCGACCCTCTGGATTCCCAAGTTTCTGCATCAGTAATGATTTGGATGGTCAAGAATTTTTAATTGCGGGCAGTGGCAACCCCTGTATCTTTCCTTCAAGTCTTGAGAACTCACATTAGATAATCTGTGACAACACACACACACACACACACACACACACACACACACACACACACATATATATATATATATATATATATATATATATATATATATATATATATATATATATATATATATATATATGTATGTATATATATGCACACATTATATATAAAGCATATATATAAATATATATACATTATATATAAAGCATATATATATAAAGCCAGAAGCTAGATGGTGTTTAACATGCCCACATGAGCTTAATCTCTCATGTGATGATGCGGTTCCAAAAGACAGTCAGGAAACCCTTAAAGGTTTCATAAACTCACAAGAAAACCTCTATTTTCCCAATAAGGAAACGAGGCATTTTGTTTAGAAAATCCAACTTCAATTCCTTGGAATCAACTCTTATGCTGGTTTAGTTCCTTATGACAACAGTTATGATTACAAAGGGATGCTGGAAGCCTTCCCACCTATTTCATTGTTTTCTTCAGAGATAGTTCTGGCAAAGAATGGGCAGGGGAAACACTGCTTGTCTTTCTCCTTGAAAACCTTTAAATTGACCTTTCAAACTATAATGCTCAAAAGCCATGTTCCAGTAGACACTTCAGCTCAAAGAAAACAAATTTCACTAGAAAAGAATGAACTTTGCTATTTAAATCAGTGAAAATAACTCTAAATTTTTAGCTTATTTATGGAAAATTATGAAAAGAGAATATTTCAGGAATTTGGAGGTTAGCTGTGAGTGTTTTAAGTGAGATGTGGTATACGGATTTCAGAGGGTTTCTGACAATATTATGCTGAAAGCTTTAGAAAGATTTGGTTCAGGTTCTTGACTCTTAAGCACTTTGTGACTTTCCTCCTGGTGGCCTAAACTTATCTGCAGATATATATATATATATATATATATATATATATATATATATATATATATATATATAAATCAGCAGTTGACCACTGAAGTTGGGACACAGAGAAATGGACCTCTGAAGAGTGGTCACAGCATGATGTTTTGGATTTTGCAAGGACTGTGTAAGGCTCCCTGTGTTACCTCAGAAAGTAGGTACTGCCATTGTTCCCCAGAGATCAAGACTAGAGAGCTTTCAAATTTCCCCAGGAATCTTAAATCCTTTACCCTTGAAACTTTGGATGAAAAAAAAAGCATATTTTGTTCAAGGCTTCAGAAGTGTCAGTATATTATGGTCTGTAAGGAATTGCTAAGTAAAGCAGTTAACATCATGCAGCCAGAAAACTGGAGGAAAGTGTCATAGAGGTAGGAAACAGGGGACATTTCCATAAAGGACAAGATACACCTCTCACAGACATGCAACCCTGATTCATAGAGACCCACCTACTAATTCAACACCTCTCAATGATGCCATCATAATATGAACCCATGAAATGATTAGTCAGTAGTTCAGAGCCCTCAGGACCCATTCACTCAAGCATCTGGAGGCCTGACTCTAAAACTGTCTGGGACATTTCACATTTACACCACAGCACAGCCTTTGTGAGAAAGCAGACAGCTTTCAGTTGCTTTATTAGGTTGACAGGAATGATTTCAACTGAGCAGGACTTGATTAAGTAGTGATTTCCATTTCAGAAGAGCCAGTCATTTCCCATGGACACCTCTACTCAATCTTCAGGGCTGTGTGCACGGAGGGAAATGTTGGCAAGTTCCCAGAGGGAAGGGAACAGAGTCATGGCAGACTCTGGCTATGGTCAGGCATCTGCAGAGAAACCCCTCCCCTTGAGTGGGAGGTGTCTAATTAGAGCTGCAACCTAGGTGCTAAAACAGATTGGTCAGATATAAATCAATCAGCTGTCTCTCTGACTCACCTGGGGAAAATTTAATTTAAATTCCCTAGAAGAAAGCACTCTCTTCCCCACATGGCAGGCTGGCAAATGGACCTCTGAATCTCCCATAGAAAGGTAAGACTTTTCCCTACCCAAGCCTAATGGTTGGGGTGGGGGAAGGCTCTAGATTTGTCCCTCATGAACCTCTCCTTTTCATGATGGGAGCCCTCTGTTATCTTTTATTCTTCTACTGCTTGCTTAGCTAAACAACATAAGTTCTGTTAAACTCCACGTTTTCTCCCCACACTGGTGGCTGGAGAACTCTGTAACTCTCCATGTTCCCTTAAATAATAAAGTCTCCCACTATACCTTACTCTCTTGTTGTCTATGATTTTAATTCTTTAACTTTGTAGACAAGAATCCAGGTAATCCTCAAATTTTGGGGTGCATTAGAATTTTGCTGGCATTATCTACATTCTAACCCCCAGTTCACCCTGTTACAGAGCTATGCGTTGCAGAGATATTAAATGGTTTTGAAAGCATGTGTGTTGTTGGAGAAGCATGTCTTTCTGAGCAGTTGAACTTAGTGCACAGCTACTTTCTGACTGGTGATCGCTGTGCATATCCAGCCTGAAACAAGATCAGGTTCCCATAAGCAACATCAAATGCAGGTATTTGAGAAGTGTTTCTGGGGTGGGTCTGGAATTCTAGCTATACATATGCAAAAAGCAGCCTGAGCTCAAGCCTTTTGTTTGCTAATCCTGAGTGTGCTTGCTTGCTTCTGGAAGTGCTGGGCTGTCTCTGTCTCTGTTTGGATCTATAAAAGGGAGCCAGCCTTTTTCCTTAACTTCCCTTGGGTCTGTTACTTCAATAAATACCTTCCTTCCCAAAATTGTGCCTGGTTTGGCGATTCATCCCAGCGACGTGTGGCTATGACAGGCATCTTATTGGTAGGGAGCCAGGGAGTCTGTCAAATATCCAACGATAAACAGCCCCTGAGATTATGATACTACCTGACTGGATCTTCGGTCTCTCATCTACTTTGTGAAATATGCACTGGTATGTCTATGGAAATGTTTCTGAGTGATGGGTTCATTTGCTTTGATGCTAGGCTGAGAAAGGCAAACTGTCCTCAATGCGTCCATGTAAATCCAACCTCTTGAAGAAGACAATGAATTAGAAAAAGCAAGAAAGCAGTGAGCTTACCCATCTGTGAGATGGTGGAATGGTCTTCTCTTGAGCCTCAGACTTATACTTGAATTTTGTCTTCCCAGCCATGATAATGACAGGAGGTAATTCCTTAGTATTATCCATGTTGCTTTCCAACACAATTCTTGGAGGCAAAATACAGGGTTATTGATAGTTTTCTCAGATTCTATCCACTTTTTACTTTCCATATGAGTTTTGAAACTTTGCTGAAAAGATATTAGTACATGAATTATTGCATAAAGTAAGTGTATGTTTGAACCAACTCTCTGGTTTGAAAGATCATAGACACCGATATAAGAGCTCTTACCTACACACTGAAATATGTGTTTGTTCCTCAGTGACAGCAGAAACAACATTCATCATAACAGTCCTAAGCTGCCCTCACTTATTGCTGAGAAGTTTGACTCCCAGATGATTATTACAGAAATTTTCTGCAATGCCTACCATTTTCATATATGGTATGACCACTTTCATTTTGTGCAGTTAAGTTTCCAATTCTGGACTGTGATCCAAACATTGCACATAACAAAGCCATTCACTAGATACTTACCCATCACCACATAAAAGGTTGATTATTTGAAATTCTCAGAGATGACACCTTGTACCATATTCCTTGATGCAGTCAGCTTTCTAGTTGCTGCACAGAAAGAACCCAAACAAAAGTGGCTTGTGGAGGAATGGGTTTATTTGGCTTATGGACTTGAGGGGAGACTCCATCCTGGCAGGGAAAACGATGGCATGAGCAGAGGGGTGGACATCACCTGTGTCACAGCACTGCAAACAGCGGCAGGAAGGTGTGCCAAACACTGGCAAAGGGAAGCTGGCTTATAACCCCAAAAGCCTGCCCCAACAACACAGCTCTAGCGAGGTTCTAATTCCTGAACTGCCATCAGCTGTGAATTGATCACAGACAACACATTCATTTGTTTGTGGATCAAACCATGACATTCCTATACACAGCAAAAATTTTCTAAAAATATTTTTGCAGATGTGGTAATTGATTAATAAAAATGCAGGACAACCTAAAAAAGTGTCAAAGCTCATTCATCTTCAAGGCTTTCTGGAGGCCAGACATATAGGAGCTATGACATAGCTTTACCACTGAATGTCTACTTTTGGACTTATTCCAAAGAATGAGGATGCTACAAATAAAGATAAGCAGCTATTATCATTAATGATCAGGATTCTGTCAATGATATAAAGTACTACACCTAGTTAAATATGCAAGTGATCTAGAGAGATTTCTCATTTCAAGAAACTAATTCAACAGTAACATTTGAGTTTGTTGAGGTCCGGAGTTGAGCACTCCTCACAGAGCAGAAGACACTCGTGATAATGCAAGTCACACAGTGAGGTTTTTATTATTCAGCATGCTGAGGTATAGGGATTAGGCTCAAAAGTCGAACCTCTGTCCCCGGACCCCCTTCTGCCTTCTTCACTAGGTTTTATAGGTTTTAGTTTCCAGGCATATGACATTTCATAGTTATCTATTAATTTATGGCATACAGGTGGCTGTTTGAGGTTACAAGCATGGGAACTTCACAATTCTCTACAATCTCTACTAAACAGTTATCCGCTATCTTTTCTAAACCGTTATCTGCTATTTTTTATGGCCCACAGGTGGCTCATGGCCTTTTAACCCACATCCTGGCCACAAATAAGTGGTCACTCTAATCTCATGGCAACCATCTGGTTGTTTATTTACAGACATTCCTTTAAACTCAGACCTTCTTTACCAGTGATTTTTTTTTCTTCCTCCTGAGAAGGGAGGAGAGGCTTTTCGTCCATCTGTTCCTTTGATGTTGAAGCTGACTAAGGAGGTGAATTGCCTGCCCCAACAGAATTCAGTCTGAAATAGTCAGAACTCAGATATGCAATGCACTCGTATTGTAAGGTGGCCAGAGTGGTCCACTGATAGAGAACTCAGCCAAGGAGGACCAGAGGCTGCAATCCAATGGGGATCTTGAGAGAACTTGACTAAGTTATTCTTTTTTAAATATCTTTCTTATGAATAAGTATATGCATTGTATGAGCACATCTTGTGAATGTGTCCCTGTTTCCCTCCACTCTGCACCATACCCACTGGGGTCCTTCCTCAGTGTGCATACAGGGTTTGTCCATAGGTTAAGGGGATATGAAACATTAACCATAAAGCAAAGAAAAGCATGGTTACTGGATTGACAGTAATGTGAGGGTGTATCAATTCCAAAGACTAGGAATAATGGGTTAGGGAGGGAAATTTACTAAAGTTTTGCTATAACCCTCTAGGGATGGAGCTCAGTAATTGTACATTTCTACTGATAAGTGAAAAGCTAATAGGAAGAGGGACTAATTTATGCAGTGACAGCCTAGGTAGATACATAAGAGGGAAGGGTCTTAAAGCAAGGATTTAAGACCGAGCTCAGCTGTGTCATCAATCGGATGACCATCTAGCATGCAATCAGTTTCAGTTCCTTCACAGGCTCATACTCAGAAACAAATACTCCTGCATTCAGCCTGAACGCAGGGTTTTCCGCCACAGTTTTAGCCTCACATGATATAGTGACACAACACGAAATTATGTTTTTAATTTCATATGTTGCCAAGAGAACATCACTCTTCAAGTAGAGCTCAATGAAACAAAATCAGAGAAGTATTTACCGGGTTCAAAAATTACCTTTTTTTTTTTTTAAAAAAATATCTTTTTATAAGCAGAGAGAGACAGGCAGAGGAAGTGGGCAGACAAGGGTCTCCAGTCACTGCAAACGGACTCTGGATGCATAAGCTACTTTGTGCATTTGGCTTTACTTGTGAACAGGGGCATCAACCCCTGGTCAGGATGCCTTGCAGGCAAGTGCTTTAATTGCTGAACCATTTCACCAGCCCACCTTTTTGTGGTTGTTTTGTTTTGTTTTTCGAGGTAGGGTCTAGTCCAGGCTGACCTGGAATTCACTCTGCAGTCTCAGGGTGGCCTTGAACTCACGGTGATCCTCCTACCTCTGCCTCCGGAGTGCTGGGATTAAAGTCGTGAGCCACAATTCCTGGCTCACCTTTTTGTGTTTTGTTTTGTTTGGATTTACATTTGTTCAAAATTTGGACTGTCTTTTTAAATATCTAGAGCAGAACATACCATCAGGAGGGAAGTCAGGAACCTTTGAAAACACTGGTAATAAATATATGACATAGTCTCTTATGTGTGGGAGGTAAAGCCCTGCATTTGTAGAAGATAACTTCTGGAATTTTCTCATCCATAGGTGTGCAAATTTTGCTTCTAGGATCAGAGCCTGAGAAACAGAATATCTCTCATGGTCTCTCTACCCAAGAGTGGCCAAAAGGCTTTTAACAGCAGTCTGAGAAAAAAAGGTGAAGAAACATTCAATTAAGGCCATTAGTAAACCTGCTGCACCTGCTTTCACCTCTGTTTGGCGTGGCTTCCTCTGCACACAGGTATGCGTGGCTGTTTTGATAGAACAGCCCAAAACCATGAGCAAAGGGTTAGTGTTGTGCCAGATTTCGGGGTCCACAAAGACCACCCAGAAGTCAAAGTGATGCAATCACATTAGGGTCTCTATTGCAGGCTCCAGCCAGGTCTCTCTCTCTCACTGTCTCTCTCTCACTGTCTCTCTCTCCCTCTCTCTATCTCTCCCTCTCTCTCTCACTGTCTCTTTCTCACTGTCTCTCTCTCACTATCTCTCTCTCCCTCTCTCTCTCACATTCTCTCTCTATCTCCCTCTCTCTCTCTCTCTCTCTCCCTACACAGTGGACCAGAAAGAAGCCCTCAGCCCAGAATTAGCAGGATTTTTATAGGAATTTAAGCAGGAGTAGAGGGTTTCCAACTTGGCAGTTACATGATTGGTTGACATTTAAAAATTGCTTAGCAAGTACATAAAGAATATATTTTGGCTCTATGTGATGAGTTGTTACCACAATATCTTGACCTCACACAGTGCTGTGTAAACTAAAGAAATGGGTGCAAGAGCAGAATTTAAAACAAAGTATGTGGCATTCGTGTAGTTTCAAAGTCTCCAAACAACATACAGGAGTCAAAATAACTTTTCAGAACACTAGCAAATTCCCAAAACAAGTTTATCAATTATTCCTGTACTTAGGCTGCCCTGCTGGTTGCCCAGGGCAATACTCTAACCTACTATAAACTATTTCTCTGCCTTATCTTCAAGGACTCCTTTCAGCAAGGTTTATTTGAAAATGGCTGTGCTTATGTTCAGACCATGTTATGCTTTATTGGGGTCTCGTTCTCACATCATGAGCTTCCAACTTTGGATAATCCTTACACATTTGTTAAAGGAAGGGGTGTGAGCCAGAGAACACATATACACTGTTCACTTGTGGCTTTCATTGGATCAGTTGGCCCATAGTTAATGATGCCACTGTCTTCAAAGCTAAGGTCAGAGGATTGACCCCCAATATATGTGCATTCTTATCCCCTTCCTTCATTCCAATACCTTCTCACACACGTATCCTTGTTCTTGTTCAAAGGGTCCCATCAGATCACAGAGGAAGCAGGGAAAGCAGCAAAGCCTAAGACTTGTCAGTATCTCTGAACATTGCTTTTCAATGTTGTCTATGGTTTTCAGGCCAAAGACACACCAAGGCTGAGGTCACCTAGTCCCATTGCTTTAAGTGGGTGGAAGACATAACAGAATGATGAAGTTTAGGGCGAGTTGGAAAGAATGAATGGAGCATCACCCAGCAATGATCTCCGCAAAGTTATCTGTGAGGAATATTCTCACAATTCTTTTCCACAGTTCATGCCATGTTTCATTCATTTTTTCCCCACATTTTCATTCATCCCATGTTTCAGTCATTTCATGCTTAATTTCCACAGTTCACCCCCACAGCATATTATGAGAAAGTGACATAAAACTCTGTGTTTAATCCTATGACAAATGCATGATGAGACCACCTCCTACTTTTTCAAAAACTTTGCACAAATTCCACAGATAAAATTTGATGTCAGTCTCCTCCCTGGATTATTGAAAAGAATATAAAATTAAGCTACTTTAAAATCTATTATAAAGTAATTTTTCAAATACTACTGATTCCTAATCTAATAGTGTACTGACTGTTAAAAAGTTATTACCTTATTCACATAAAAACACATTATATGCTCACTGGAAGGCAATTATTTAATTATATGACATTGGGCTGGAGAGATGGCTCAGTGGTTTGAGGTACTTGCTTGAAAGCCTGATGGCCTGAGTTCAATTCCCCAGTACCCACTACCAGATGCACAAAGTGGTGCATGTGTCTGAAATTTGTTTCTCTCTCTCCTTGTAAATAATTATATTACATTACACTCATGAAAATGCATATGGTAATATTGACCCACACTCATGAGGAAATTCATGGAGTATTAAGTCGTTTTGTTCAAACATTATAATTCACTTTTACTGAAAATATTTTACCAAGGATTAATATATCTCATTTCAAACATATCTTTTAACAATAGTCACAACTTATTTTGAATTACTGAACCTGTATAATGTGAAAAATATTCCATACATTACTGTGCAATATATGATTAAAAACATCAGATATTAAATTAGAACTATCTCTATTTTAATAATGTTTCTGATTTGGCTTTTCTAGTAATTTTCCTTATAGGTTATATTCTGGTTTAATACTTTAATAATATCAAGGTTAAGTGTAATATTTTATAAACATATATAAACCAGGTATTAATATCATTTGGAAGATTTTTTAAACAGAATATATTTTGTTCTTTGCTTGAATATTGAGAATAGAGTTTTCCAGGTGTAGTATATAGAATTTAATTTCTACAATATTTTGCAAGCAAAAATATTGCATTGGCAAAATAGAATGTCTATTTGATTCTTACATTGTGAAATTACAAAAGTAATCTTTAAGTGTAAAAGCATCGGGTATAATAGTCAAGTATGAAAATGCCCATTGTGACTTTGGGCTTTGTTCTGGAAAATGCAAAACTAAATGAAATTGAGTGAAATTTTTCAGCTACAAAATGAGGGTAGTCCTTCACTTAAGTACAACTTAAAGATTTTATTTATTTCTCCAGATATACGCACCCCTTTATGCATCTGGTTTTATTTCAGTACTGGAGAATTGAACCTGAGTCCTTAGGCTTCCCAGGCAAGTGCCTTAACCACACACACAGCTTTAGTACAATTTAAATTCTCTGACATGTGTCACTTCCCTTTAAAGTAACTTTGAAAACAACTATTATCATGACTTTATTATCATGTCATCACATTGCTTAAAACTCCCTTCATTCTAATCTACTTTACAAATGCACATATTGGGTGTCAATCCTGGAATATAAATCTTATTTGATATATTATTTAAAAAAAATCCACTTGATTGAGAAATGAGTTCCTAAGAAAACTTTAAACTCTAATCATTTCCAAAAAGTTCAACATTCAACATTATTTCCTCCGACAGAAATTGCAAAATTAATATCATCACAAGATTTCTCTAGAATGTCTGTTCAGTGTATGAACGCGGTACTTGAAAAGCCGAAGGGCAAATTGTTTTGGGATTGTGTGTATGTAATGTTGCATGTGCCTTTTTGTATGAGTTTGTGGGGGGTTTACGTGTATGCGCAGTGCCCTTTGCACTGACATGTGTTGGGGGGGGGGACACTCACCTGAGGTGGTGGTGCTCACCTGTGGTGACCAGAGCAGAACTTTCCATGTCAGTTTCCATCTCCCTTCCACCTATTCTCACCTGAGCAAGAGTCTCTTTCTTACACCTGAGCAAGAGTCTCTTACAGATATAAGAAATGGCTGGGGTTTTTTTGCAAGCTGAGCTGATTTCCTGGTCTCTGTGTCTCTGTTCCCCAGTACCCATATAAACCAGACACACAAGGTGGTGGTCCTGGTGCTCTCTTGCTCTCTCTCTCTCAACTTGAAAATGAATAAATAAACTTAAAAAAAGAAATATATTTTCTTATAATTGTTCTTTAAATCATGATGTGGTTTGGTTAATTTAAAATAGTGACTCTTAATATATGACAACAATTATGCTGATAACATTACTAATTTGTATAACCAGAGAAGACAGTGTATTGAACTCCCTTGTTTGAATGTAATAATAAGTAGATAAAAATACTGTACAAAGTACATATA
>PVHP010022946.1:2500-29158 GCA_004024765.1 Zapus hudsonius
TGGCTATTGGGGAATCTGGCTATGCCTTTACAGGGAGTCATTCCCTTCTCTTACCTGTCTCCCATGGAACTGGAGATTAGAGTGCCCTAGAGAATTTACCCTTTCTTCTTGGAAGACTGGGCACCAAGCCTCCCAGCCACATCAGAGAAAATTGATCTAGACCCTGTCAGGGTAGGGAGGTTCTTGCAGCACTTGGCAGGAACTGGTAATGGGTTCAGATCCAAGGCAGATGAGAAGATGGTATAAATCAACGTCAGAAGCCTCCAGATCCATGCCTGAAGGTGGTCCCAGTTCTTGGATGGTCCTTGCTGATCAGAACCAGCTCGCCAGAGAATGACAGAAGCAGTTGTCACTCACGACAGAGGATGCATTAAGTACGGAAAAAAGTAAAGTTTATTCAGTTATGTAACATACACAGGAGGAAATAGACATTAAAACTACTTAAGACAAAGGATAAAATGAAAGTCAGGGCTTCCATACAACATTCTGAACTCTAATTCTACTTCTGTATTTTTTGATGAGTTTTTGTCTGGATTTTCTGATGGTTTCCTTTGTGATTCTCAATACTATATTCCTATATTTTTGCATGTGTGTGGTGTGTGGAGGAGGGGGGAATAGCACATATATGTGCCCATGAGGTGTTTCCTGAGCTTGTCTGCGACAGGGTGAGCCCCCCTCCGAGGTGTCCAGAGGGGAAGGCTGGGGGTTGTGCTCCGTTACTCTTGCATCCGTTCTTCTTTGGGCCAGAATTTCTTACTGATCCCGGATCTTGCTGTCATTTCATGAGCGCTAATGATTCTCTGGTCTCTGTTACCCTGTGAACTGGGGTTACAGACATGAAAGACCCCACCCAGGGGTTATGTGGCTTTCTAGGGATTGAACTCCAGTGTTCTCTCTGGGGCCTCCTCAGGCTCTTATGTTTGCATAGGACATGTGCTTAACCACTGAGATATCTTTCCAGTAACCACTTCTGTTTCTTTATCCATTAACCTTAACAGTATTAGCTGAGTCTACTATGAAAGATAAATTCTTTTCCTAATAATTTTTAGTTATTTGTATTTTGGCCTTTTCTCTCAGTCCCCCTTACACTTTAACAAACCTAAATATCTATTTGAGGATTCATAAATTTTAGTCAAAATCCTTTGACATCAGTGTGTAAGATGAATAAATTTTCATCCCTACATTTTCCTTCACTTTTCTTTGCCCCTGTCAGCTATATAGTTGCTTTGACATTATGATGGCTGATAACATTTTTCTTCCTACATTTAAGCCTCTGGACTCAGCCTATGGCCAGATATCCTAAGTGTGGCCCCATAGACATTATATTTCTGCTTTTGGATAGGGCGCTCTCTCACATTACTAAATCTTTAATGTCAGTGATTCTTGCAGCAACCAAAATTATTTGCACACATTTCCAGGTGGCCCCAGAGGTGCCATCTCATCCTTAAATGAGAACCATTGGTCTCTAAGTTAATTCTGACAATTGGAAATAAAACCAATCTCAGTTACAAGACATTTGTCCGTTGGCAGCAGAGTTCTGTGAAATTTCCGCTGCCAGAATCCTTTGAGTCTGAATACTTTTTACTTAATCTTAAGTGCTGGGGATTGAACTATCCTGAAACCAGACCCGTAGATCAGAGAGTTTGGTTGGCTAAGGTCTAGGTATTTGCATATCTTGGGGTTCCATCCTGAAATGCTAAACATTTCATAGGTGAATGGTCTTCTTGCCCCTAGAAAGCTAGAATTAAACTTATGGTCCTTGTATCAACTTCCTTCAAAGCCTGAGTGATAAGAGTTGTTCAGAACTATGACACCAAAACCTGTGTGATTATGTCCCACACATGGTTTCTGTCTACAGAGGGTGCATGCTTCTCCAAGTATTCTTGCCATTTAGAACAGAGTGTTAAGTCACACCAAAATAAGCATAGGGTGAATGCTTGTCAGCTGTACCATGTCATCTGGAAGCATCTATTGGCTGTTCTCTGCAGTTTAATTGCTCAGTATTTATTTTAACTTATTCTAAGCTGGTAGGAGCTCAAGCGATCTGAGCATACTGAGCTTTTTACACATTTTTGCAATAGTTGAAATTTTTAATGACTGAGATTCTGAAATGAACCTGCTGGAACTTCTAGAGATTTCCAGTTCAATCTGGGTCAGAACCAGAAACAACATGGCTGATAATCAAGTGACTACTTTGGGCTGAGCAGTATCTCATCTAATCCTTAACGATATCCTACAAAGCACATTGCAGATTTCCAGATGAACAAGCTGAAAGTTCACCAAGGCAAGAGCTTGATTCTTACTTCCTTGACACTCTCTTTCAAAGCCCAGAGAAAATCCTTACAGGATATCTCAAACATTTATCTCAAATTCGTCCTCTCTCAATCTCACCAGCCTCCACACCACACAAAATAGCCCATCCAATTCACCTAAAGGGCATAAATATTTTCCTGTTTTATTTTGTTTCTAACTCTCTCTCCCTACTCTGCATGCCTCAGCCAGAATTACTTTCTTGAAACAGAAGTGAAATCAGGGCATTTTCCCCCCATGACACTCTCCTGGGGTCTTTAGAACAAAGCTCCCTCCTTCAGTATGGCATATGAGGCCCACATATCTGCTCCCTGCCTACCTGGCTACCTCCACCTCCCCCAGCTCTACCAAAAGGCACAGTGACCGGGATCTCCTCTCTATAGCCTGAGTCCCAGGGCCATTCCTTCTTCAGGGCCTGTGCACTGTGAACTTCCCCAGCTACTCCCACATCACTCAGGTTCATACACCTCAGCCCCAGGTGGAGGTCTCCTCTCAGGCAGCAACTTCCAGCCCACCCCATCCAGCACCTCCTTCCCCAAGCCCACCCCATCCAGCACCTCCTTCCCCAAGCCCACCCCATCCAGCACCTCCTTCCCCAAGCCCACCCCATCCAGCACCTCCTTCCCCAAGCCCACCCCATCTTGCACCTCCTTCCCCAAGCCCTGATTGCTGCCCTTCACATTGCCTGGCTTACTGTGTGCAAAGCTTTGGGCATAGCAGTTTTCCTTATCTGAAATCATCCTGTTTGTTTACTTTTTCATTGCCCATATGTGATGAGTGAATGAATGAATGGATTTTAGAAGGTAAGAGGCAGAGCTGGGGATTGGGTCACTGTTATACCAACCTTAAGCCTGTCCTTTGGTACAGAGGAAGGTTGAGGCATCTCTTCAGTTTAAAGCAGGCCTCTTTTAGGGGGGAGGGAGAGGTGGTCATTTAGTTTTCAGTTTTTTTATTTTATTTTATTTATTTATCTTTATTGTCCATAATGAGTTACATTTTTTTGTAGGCCAATAATGAGATGTTATCCCCAACTCCTCATTGCCCCCCTCGCCATCCCCAGTCAGCTGGATATCCTCCTCCCTGCGCCGTCTGGATCAGTCTTTGTGGTAGGGGACCATGGATAGCCTAGGAGTCAGCCTGGTTCTACTGGCCCAAGTGTGTTGTTATTGAGGGGTGCCATGCCTCTGGGTAGTCTCCCCCACCATGGCTCTCACAATCTTTCCGCCCCCTCTTCTGCTCAGTTCCCTGAGTTGTGGTGGGTGAGTATTAAGGATGCTTTAATGTTGTGAGCTTAGGGATTTTTGGGTTGAGAATCAATGGTTTCTGTCTCACTGGCTTATCCTGAGTTGATTGAATGGCTGTGGCTGTGGGTCCCTTGTTCATCCCCCCCCTCATTCTCTGCAGGGTTCCATATGGATCCTCCACGATATGACTGTGGTGGCTCATCTCTTGCCAGGATCTCAGCTTTCTGTCTGCGGTCGGTTGGTAGGGTTATATGGGCCACAGCTCTCTTGCTGCATCCTGAAAAATACAAATACAATCTCCATTGGAGAGTGAGATCAGTATAGGTTAACAAATATACACCATTCTGGATTAGTTTCTATTTTTAGTAGCCTCCCCATCAGTTGCTCTCATAGTGCATCTTTTCTTGGGAGCCCAAGAGTATGGGATCCAGTGCATATTGCCCTGACTCCCCATTTCCAATCAAGGGTTCCCCCTCACTGAGTGGAATATTTGGCCGAATTTAATAGCTGTTGATTGTCTCCCCCAGGCCCAGGCTTCTCCATTGCACAAGTGCTCTTTCTTGGTTTGCTGTTCTCTCCCAATAGGAGGTGTAGTCAGCCTACTCATGGCCGCAGACTGTGTTTCATGCCAGTGGTCTGTTTACTCCATCTGTCATTGATCAGCTTCCCCCGGCAGCTTGTGCAGTGCCTTCCAGTACAACAGCAGCGAGGCATTTCTCATTGATCTTGATGGGGAATCACTATATTTGTAAAACCTCCTGCCTGTCTCTCTAACTGTATCTCGAGTTCCCCTTCCTTTCAGTCTTCTTAGTTAGTGACTCATGTTTACTTGTTGGGGTGAAAATCTGTGCAGCAAAGGAACACTTGTTATGGAGCATGAAGATGTTGGCTTTGGCATTAACAATAAATTAGAAATCCATGTCACTCCTTTGAGATGAGAGCATGTTTTAGAACGACTTCTAAGTCCCTTCTTGTATATCTTTGGACATCTTAATGGCAGGGACTGTATTTTATTATTGTGCAAAGTGATTTCATGGATAGCTTCTTCTACTTCTTTACTTCTCTTAATAAGAATATTTTTTTCCATTTAAGAAAAAGCTAAACTTTCAGCCAATGATTCTTATTTCCACTTGTAAATTCTCCCTTTTAATTGTTCCCTTAAATAATGCCAATGTAAATAATTGTAAAATACCTACAGTTCCCCACTCTGAGCACCTGCCCTGAGTTTTAGCACTAAGTGTTAGGGAAAGGCCAAGAATGAATGAAAAATGAAATGAGAAGAAGGATTTGGCAAAACAGCAAGACAGACTTTCTTCTCATTTTAACGACAACACTTGGAATTTTGCCCAAATCAAAAAGCAAGTCCAGAAAATTCCTGGAGAAGTTGAGGCGATGTCTCAGATGATAAAGTACTTGCTGTTAGAACCAAAATATCTGCATTTTGGAACTCTGGTCAGCATTTTATAATGCATAAGTTTCTGAAATGGCTCAGGCCACCAGCCTCACTTGCAAAACAATGTGGGAATTGCTATTTCCCTGAAGTGAAATGCCCTGCCATGGAAGAATTCCAATGACCCCACTACCCCTGTAAGAATTCCCTAGTCTGCAAGAGAAGTTGCTCTTACCTGCCTGGCCAGAGTCCTTCTCAGTCTTTCCAGAAAAAAAGCCGTCTGCTGCTGAGACAAGTTCTTGTTTCATTTCCCATTCATTCCTGGCCTTTACCTAACATTTAGTGTCAAAGCCCAGGACCAGTGCTCAGGGTAGGGACCTTTTTGCTACACAGGGAGCACTGGGCAGCAGCAACTTGTCCCAAGCTATAACCCCTGGATCCTGAAACATCCTTGGTGTTCACCTTGACCTGCCCCCCTTCAACTACCTTCTTTGTTTAACCACTGTGAATTACATGAGAATTGCAACAAGACTGAGGCTACTGGGGGGGGGGGTAATCAAAACTTCCAGGTGGGGCTAGAGAGATGGTTCAGTGGTTAAGGCACTTGCTTGCAATATCTACTGATCCCAGTTTGATTCCTTAGTACCTATGTAAAGCCAGATGCATAAAGTGATGCATGCATCCGGAGTTTGTTTGCAGTGGCTAGAGGCCCTGTCACACCCATTCTTTCTCTGTCTTTCTCTCTCTCTCTCTCTCTCTCTCTCTCTCTCTCTCTCTCTCTCTGATTGAAAATAAATTAAAAAATTTTTAAAAAAACTTCCAGGTGGCTGGAACAATTCTCTGACTACTAGGTACAGTAATTCACCTGCCTTAACACTTTTCTTTCTCCCCTCTCCTTGGCTCCAGCCATAGAGACCATTTTCTATATCTCTATGCTCATCTACCACCAGTCCATCTCTTGGCCAAGGAGATGGTAAGCTGCCTCTCCAACTGTACCTAGGAAAAACAGATTCACCCCTTCCTGTCTTGTCCTCAGAGAACTGCTCTGGGAGCCTCCAGTTGGAAGTGATTGTTCAGGATGCCTGCTTTTCGTTTGAACCTCCTGCCCTTCTCTGGAGATCTGCGGCCTCAGATCAGAGGTGCCTGCTTCTCAGACAATGCCCCAGCACTTCTCCCCTCCCATGGGTTCCCAAATTTCCCAAACTCCACTGGCCTCATAGCCTGGCCACAATATAAATTCAATTTCCATTGACCTGAAAATTGCACACTTGACCTCTAAATTCTTAAAGACCCACGTAAATTTCACAAACCAGAGTGGCAAAAAGTCCGCTACATGCAGGCATTCTTCTACCTCAGCTCTCAAACCTCTCCGTCAGTCCTGCTCTCTGACACAGGTCCTCCTCCTGGGGAAACAACCCCTTGTCATCCCATTAAACAGTACCTACATAGCCACACACCATGCCCCAGCCCAAGTAGGTGACCACAGTCACTGCACACAAATTATATTATAGATCAGACCAGGATGATTCTGTATATAGAAGAAGGAAAATCATTATGTTAGGTGGAATAATCTTTGAAGTCAAATGGAACTCAGATCTATGGAGGTAAAAGAAGCCTGCTCTTCAGCTTTCAAGCTCAGCGCTGCATCAGTTGGCAGTTCAGGAAGTCTGCGTAACTTTAAAGAAGAACAAAGCAGAGTGGAGATCCTCTCATTTGCCTTCTCTCGCATTTCCTTTCAGTTGATGAGTTCTGGACTTTGTGTTCACTTATGGGAAAATGACCAGAAAGCCTAATTGGCACAACTAGCCTACACTGTGTGCATTCTTTCCTGAATAATTTGTTTCATGGAATACTGCTGATCTATAGAACAATTGTCCACCCACCACCAAAAAGACAGGTGTTGTAACCAGCTTACTCTCCTTGCTGTGCAGAATAGAACCCGGCCAAAAGCAGCTTGTGGAAGAAAGGGTTTATTTTGGCTTAGACTCGAGGGGAAGCTCCCTGATGGCAGGGAAAACTATGCCATGAGCAGAGGGTGTATATCACTTCCTGGGCAACATCAGGTGGACAATAGCAGCAGGAGGGTGTACCAAACCCTGGCAAGGGGAAGCTGGCTAGAACACCCATAAACTCGCTCCCAAGAACACACCTCCAACAAGGTTCCAATATCCAAACTGCCATCAGCTAGGATTTAAGCGTTCAAAACACATTCGTTTGTGGGTGACACCTGGATCAAAAACCATCACAATAAGACAGTCATTTTTTTCTCCATAGTTTTACTTATATACAATTAAGCACACTAATTTTTCCTGAAGTTTGTTTAAAACTTACTACTTACCCTCCACTCTTTCAAGTTTTTCTTTTGTAAGATTTTATAGCTTTGAAACTGCTTCATGTTTTTAGAGAATATCTTCTCAACTTCTAGAAGGTACAACATTATTTTTTTTATTTTAGTATTGATGTTCTCTGGAGGCCCCTTGGTTTTCTGAATTTATAGACCAGATAGGATTTTCCTGGCTTTGGTCACTACAAACTACAAGCTCCAGTCATAAAGCTGGAAACTGACCACTAATTCAGTAATAAAACTAATTTCATCAGAAAGATGCCTATTTTTTTTTGTATCTCCACCTTTTACCCCCTCTCTTCTGTCTCTCTCCAGTTATTTTGTGCTGTTTTTTCTTCAGTACCCACCTCTGGTAGAAGTCTGTTCTATAACTGGTCCATAGACGTGGGGGTGGGAATGTCCCTGCAAACCTCCAAGGGATCGTAAGCTTCTGTCTTCTGTTTCATATCAGGTTTGGTGTGCAGCCATGCAATACTGAAGAACAAATCACTATTTATGACCTTATTATTTTATTTCAGTGTTTAAACCATTTTAATCTTCCAAAAACAACAGTATAATAAAGCTGAAAGGCAAATGTGGAACCAGAAAAAATTTTATAAACTATGTGACAAATTCTTAATATATTTATATAAATATATAAATGTTCTATAATAAATCAGTAAGTTAAGCATTAGGAAAGTATATAGGGCACATATAGACAAGTCATAAAGAAAGATCACTACAACTAGAAAATACAAATATATGTGTATATATATACAAATATGTATTACAAAACACAAATGTCTAACTTCATTTGCAAGCAGAGGCATTTAAAAATAATAACATATTTGTTTACTAACTGAATAAAAATGTTTTAGCAGCATAATACCTAGAGTGTGATGTTTGTTTATATTTTATTCTGTCTGTAGAGTTTGATTGGTGAATTAAAAAATAAACCTTGGCTTTAGAATGAAAGCACAGGAGCTGAGGTGTGGTTCACTGTCAGGGTGCTTGCCTACTATGTGCAAAACCCTAGGGTTTGATCCTTAGTGCCTCAGATTTATCATAAAGAAATAATTGTGGACCCAGGCAGGGTGGTGTAATGCCTTGTAATACAAGCTACTCATGAGGCAGAGCAGGAAGATAGTGAGTTTTAAGTTGAATTGAGAAACTTAGTGAGATCCTGTCTTAAAAAATAAAAATGTAAGCCGGGCATGGTGGTGGATGCCTTTAGTCAGCACTCAGGAGGCAGAGGTAAGAGGATCGCTGTGAGTTCGAGGCCAGCCTGGGACTACAGAGTGAGACCCTGCCTGGAAAACCAAAATTTAACTAATAAAAATACAAAAGGGCTAGTTGTATAGTTCCATGGCAGAGCATTTGCCTGGCCTAGGGGAGGCCCTGGGTTTAGTCCCTAGTGCCAGAAAAAGAAAAGGAAAGAAGGAAGGAAGGAAGGAAGGAAGGAAGGAAGGAAGGAAGGAAGGAAGGAAGGAAGGAAGGAAGGAAGGAAGGAAGGAAGGAAGGAAAAGGGAAGGGAAGGGAAGGAGAAAGGGAGGGAAAGAAGAAGGGAGGGAGGGAAGGAAGGGAGGGAGAAAAGTGAATCATGGTCACGCACAAAGATTAAGCTTTTGGTGTTCATTCTGACATTGTTGGTAACATCAAGAACTACAAAGGACTCACTTATCTGTTATTAGGAGTGACTAAGTAAGCTGCTGCCTGGCTACAAAGGGTTGGAGTTTTGAGCTTTAAGCCCACAGCTTTTTATGTCACACATGTCACACACACTGCCCATCTGGCTAACACTCGTCTTTATGCCACAGAGGTAGTTGAACGGAGCCAGTATTCTGTTTGTGTGTTTGCAGGGACCTGTTGGTGTCTGATCTGTTTTCCTGGCCCAGGAGACATTCATTTGGAGCAGAGTGAGCCCCTGAGGGTCAAAAGAAAGCTGTCGATTCTTCCTTTTTTGCTCTTTATTGATTGTGTCCTTCATGCCTTTTGGTAGGTCTGACATCTTTATGTCTCTTTCCAACTGAGCCACCATAACTTCTTATCATGATGTCCACCCTTGGACATGACAAACTGGCCAATGCACTACATCAGTGGGAAGAGTTTAGCAGGGAAATTGCCTAGGGAATATGGGCCAGATAAAAGCCACATTGTATGTTCACCCAGTGTTTGGGTTTTGTTTCTTTGTTTCTTAATAATTATTAATATACATTAATGATAGGAAGTGATATTTCCATACACCAAAGCATTACTTTCTACACAAAATCATAGCCAGCCTGGGGGGTTCTATATGAACTCATGAAAGACTCCCTGTTCCCCTGAGGTACATAAAAACTAAGAGGGTTGAGCAGAAAGCTTCATTGGTGAAGTGCTTGTTTCACAAACATGAGGTGAGGGATTTGGTCCCCAAAACCCACATTTAAAAAAAGAAGCCAGATGTGGTGACACTCACCTATAATCCCAGTGCCGGGGAGGCAAGGACATGATTCCTGGGGCTTGATGGCCAGCCAGTGAGAGAGCCTGTGTCAAGAAAGGTGGATGGTGCCTGAGGAACAATACCTGAGGTTGTTCCCTGGCCTCGGCACACACACAACAAATGTCTACACACACACACACACACACACCACAAAAAAATAACAGAAAAGCATGCAAATCTATTTTCCTTCAGTTACAAAGATTTATGAGATCATTATGTAGACAAATCTCTTCATTATTAGAGTGTGGAATCCAATTCTAAAACACTAAAAATGATTCCATCTTCCCTTTCTCTACGTCCCATGTTTTAAAGGCTTCATGTTCATCTTCCCCTGGAATCTCCCACACTGTGTAAAATGAGCTATCAGTGCCCCTTGGTGAAAAGAACATAAACTTTGGAGTTAGACTTGGTTTCTAAAACAAAGGAAAGAAAGCAAAAAGGGACATAGGAAGATTTGGTTGTAGGGGTGGATTTGAATTTGGGAGTGTGTGTGTGTGTGTGTGTGTGTGTGTGTGTGAACTGTGAGCCTAAACCACTGACTTTATCAACAGAGTAACCCCACATCATTAGAATCATTAGAATGTGAATGATATTTTTTATCATAGCCCTCTATGTTCAGATGGAAACATGACAATCTTACGCAACGAAGGCCATAACTACCCATGTCCATCCTACTACCCTAGTTCATGTCTTGTTGGCACATGGTCAGGTCCCAGGTTAAATTTAATTTTTCTTCTTCTGATGATAAATCCTTTGAAATAATTTGCACAGATGTATTTGGATATGACAACTATAAAGTTGGAATTGTTCACAAACTTACTATAACCAAGCCAGAGAAATCCCAGAGGCCTTGCATTAAGATGCTATATGTAGACACAATGCAGGTTGTATGTTCTAATGTCATTGTAGCCATTTACTCACTGTTTGACAATGTTCTGTAGAATCTTATAATACAAAAGTATAAAGCCAACAGCACAAAAATCGAAGAACTGAGACACTGGATCAAAAGGATGGAATGTTCACAAATCCCTTAGGACAAGCTAAGTGGTGATTTATCTGGAAAGGGAGTGTGAGATTGAAGCATTCTTAGAACCTGGCCATATTCTAGGAAATAGTTACTAAATTGTAGCAGCATGCCTCCTTCAGAATCCATATTTGGTGTGAATAACCCACAAAAGACAGAATGATCATGTGTTTTTAAAATGTCTTTAGCTGACCAATGCTTTTTTCCTTAAAGGACCCATCTGGTTTTTTTCCTGTTTTTAAAGATCCATCTGACTTAATTCAACTTTTAGCTTTGAAAAGCAATAAAGATTGACCAGCTTCCAGATTTTCCCAGTGCAAAAGTCTTCTTGCTCATACACGTTCTGGAGTGAAGGGCATGCTGTGATAAGAACACAGGCTGACAGCCAAGGGCTAAATATCCAATCCTTGCAGTTCATGGGTTTAAAAATAAATCTGCATCATTTTAGGTCTTTTATTTTGTGTGTGTTGTTTATGCATATGTGAATGTGGCACATAGGTGTGGAGTCCAGAGGATAATCTCACTGAGGACTGCTGCCCAGCTCTTTGGGATGTGTGGGCGTGGATGTGCATATGTGTGGCATTCAGAGGTTAACACTGGGCATCTTCCTTAATTGCTCTCTACCTTATTTATTGAGCCAAGGATTCAGTTAGTCTAACTAGGCAGCTTTCCCTGAGGATCTGCCTATCTTCTCCTGAATATTGCTATTGCAGGTGTGTGCCGCCATGCCTGGTACTTTATATGGGTGCTGGGGATCCAAATTCAGACCCCTAAACTGTGCAGCAAGCATATTACTGAATGAGTTATTGACCCACCAGCCATTCTTTTTTCAGACAGGCTCACTCATTGTTTTGGAGCTCACCCATTACTCTAGCCTGGATCTGTAAGCTTCAAGTCAATCCCTTCTTCCCATAAACTGTGTCTAGTTTGCAAGTTCACCCCAGCCATGTGAAGCTGACTACAACACTATGAAACTTGATCTTGTCCTCTTGAAAAATCCTGTTCATTGTGTTAGGTAAGGTTTAAACTCTGACTCCTCATAAAGTGACAAAGCAGTAACCCCTAATTATTTTAAAACCTGCTGCTCAACTTTTTCTTCACTGAGTGCTGTAAGAGCTCTTCTGGATTCGTGTGCAGTGTCTTCCTCCATTGCTGTCCACTTCATTTACTCAAGCAGAGCGTCTCCTTGGTCCCAGGCCTCGGTGATTCTGTTGTCTAGCTAGCCAGTGTGCCCCAGGGGTGTCCTGTCTCTGCCTCTTGGTCACCACAACATTTACATGAATTTACATGAATGCTGAGGATCTGAACTCCAGTCCTCACGCTTCTTGGGTAAATTCTTTTTCCGCTGAGCCATTTCCCCAGCCCTAGTCCATTTTTAAAATATCAAAAATTGTCTTGTTCTGGGCAGGAATCAACAGTGAATCCAAACATGGGGTAACCGATTTGAAAGCTCTCAAATAGAGACTGCATATAGTGAGAATCTAGTTAGTGGCTTTTTATATTCACACAGCAGTTTATTCTACTCTTACCAGTGCCTCTCAGCCAGGGAGGTTTTGCCCCACCTCCCCGCTGCCAAGGGCCATTTGGCACCAGTGTCTGGAAACGTTTGGGACTGTCGTGATTTGTGAGCAGTGTTGGTCTAGTAGGTATGTGGCTGTGAAAGGTCCAGTTCCACTGCCCCCTGATGAAACCAGTAACCTGAGAGTCAGAGTGATGGGAAAAGAAAGGGCTTCACTGGCAACGAGGGGGCTGCTGGCACCCACATTCCATCATGTCAGGGATCCCGGTGAAATAGCGTATAGGGGGCCTAGTTTCATGAAGCCATGACCTGGTTTTGATGCTGTTCACAGGTCCCCAGGGCCTTCCTGTAAACATAAAGAAAGATTACTGATCAGAAGGCCACATGACTGGTGGTGTTCTTTGTTACTTTTTTTTTAATCGTC
The DNA here is from genome assembly GCA_004024765.1 of Zapus hudsonius. Classification (NCBI taxonomy): domain Eukaryota; kingdom Metazoa; phylum Chordata; class Mammalia; order Rodentia; family Dipodidae; genus Zapus; species Zapus hudsonius. Next base: position 15,214 of record PVHP010022946.1, read on the forward strand.
TTTTCAGGCAAGACTGACTCAGCTGGTTAGTTATTCGGGGAGTGAGGCAAAACAGAAATAGTACAAAATAGACTTTCTACTGCTAGGGACCATCTAACTCCTTCATCAGCTTTAGGTAGAGGCCAAGAGTGCTGCAGACCACCCTAAGTACACAGGGCCTCCCACAGCAAAGAATTATCTGACCCTACAACAACAGTGCTGAGCTTGAATGCCTTGTTAAGTACAAGACTGTAGATTATGCCCTTTTCTCAGTACAGTGTAGAGTAGGTTAAGTCATAGTATTTATTGTGATACAATTATATTGTCTGCAAAAATATTTGTGTAGTTTCTACTCTCTGAATATATGTGTTTGCAGAAAAAAATGTAATCGAGGTAGATTTCCTCAACAATGAATATTCTGCATCAAAACCAAAAAAATTAAATATTACATAAGACTATTGGTACATAAGAAAATGAAACTTGTAGGACACTGAAACAGGATGACTTACACAAATTTCATTTGCCCTAATTTTTAAGTTATTCCATAAAACCAGAACCCTCTGTCTAAGGATAGCACTCTACTTAAACTGTCATCTTTCTTCCTCTTCCATGAATAGTAATATGTGTTCAAGCGAAGGCTTATCTCCCACTCTCCCGTGACGGCACACTGGATTTGAAATTTTACCTAAAGTGTTATAAATATTTCTTTTAATCTATAAATAAACAAGTGTGTTTTAGTTACTTTTGCGTTTCTGGGATAAAGCACTGACAAAAGCAGCTGGTGGGGGGAAAAGCTTTTTACTTTGGCTTACAGTCTCTAGGGGAAGCTCCATGATGGCAGGGAAAGCATGGCAGGAGCAGAGGCCCACCCCAACAACATACCGCAAGGCTCATTTCCCAAATTGTCATCATGGGAAATAAGCACTCAGAACATGAGTTTATGGGAGCTATCTGATTCAAACTACCACAAAGTTGTTAATCCCCTCATGAATCTAGACTAGGGTTAATTCCCTTCTTAACATGTTTTCAACTAGATCCAGAGGGAAAATTTTTTAAGTGACATTCATTGTTCAAAATAATGCATTTCACCCTGTCTTCTGGATACAGCATAGCTGTTAACACTCAGGAATTTATAGCAGCTGTGGTTTCCTGCACAAGACTGGACCTGTCAATACTTCCTCACTGATGGGAGAAGGCTACATATAAGACTCCACACTGCCCAGTGTTCCTAATGGTTACCAAAGAAGAGGAGTCAGGTTCATCAGTGGTGTGACCACTGGTAGGTTGCCCATTCTAGAGAAAATAACCTTCCATCTATGATCATGTAAGCAACACCAAGTTAACTCCTGAGAGTAAAATAGAGATTAGAGAGGAAGAAGAGTCTTTAATGGGAGGAAAAGGGGGACAAGGGTAATTGGAGGGAATAAGATCAAAATACATTATATACATGTCAAAAATTAAAATTAAAAACAATGTGTTTTATTATGACACTTTAATACATGTATATAATGTACATTGATTATATTCATCCCCTGGTCACCTCTCCTGTTCCCCCTTCCCTCTCCTGCTGGTCCTCTTCCTCTTTCTAAGGAGTCTACTTTTATGTCTTATCTATGTATTTTTTAAATCTAGAGTCTGTCTATGAGAGAAAATGTGCGTTATGTGTCTTAATCTGATCTATTTCATTTAATTTGATGGTTTTCAGTTCCATTCATTTTCTAACAAATTATCTAATTTCATTCTTGTCATTTTTAACTTATTTATTATTAATAATTACCCATCCCACTTCAGTGGGATTGCTGGAATGGTCCAGGGGATGGGGATTATGAATTGTATAAGCAGTACCCAGTTGTTTATTTTTGAATAAAACTCCATTGTGCATATGTACCACTTTTTTATTTATTTGCCTAATAGGTCTTGCTATAACCCAGCCTGACCTGGAATTCATTATGTAGACTCCAGTGGCCTTGAACTCATGGTGATCCTCCTACCTCTGCCTCCTGAGTGCTGGGATAAAGGTGTGCACCACCACACCCAGCTCCTACTTTTTTATTCCTCATGTGTTGAGGACGTCTAGTCTGATTCCATCACTTTGGCTAATGTTAATAGTGCTGTAAACATGCAGATGTGCAGGTGTCCAGAGGGAGCGTTCCTAAGAACTGGTACACATTTGACTTCTTTTGTCCTGCCTCAACAAGGGTAACCCAATGGCTTGTTCCATAGCCATCTACCTAAAAGTAACTTCCCCTCCCCAAGTACTAAGTGCTATTGTGGTCAGCATTATCAGTGGCTGGGTGGGAATCCAGGGTGCTGACAGAGAACTGTGAGACAAGTCTGAGGTCTTGGTTAGATTCTAGTGAACACATGGTTGACTTTGGGTCTGTGGTCAGGCGGAACAGCATGTGGTCTGGCTAGTGTTTTATGTGTGGAGAAGTTCTTAGAGGTAGCCTGGTAGCCTGCTGCTGTTCATAACTTCAACCCACTGTGGCACAAATGATTTGAGATGACAAAAGGAGTCAAGGACTTTAATTCTAAAGAACATCCTGCAAAGAGAAAGTGTTGCCTATCTGCTGCGTCCAATTCAGTTCCCATTGGCTATATGTAGCTATAGTATTGAGCACTGAGCCATATGGCTAATGTGCCTGAATAAATTAATTTTTATTTGAATAGACTGTTCTTGTGGCTGCCATTATAAATAATGCCAGTTGTTGAACTCAGATACTCAGGCTGGAGAAGTAAACACTTTGCCCATTGAACCATCTCCCAGCCCCTCTTCGTTTTCATTTCTTCCTTTTCCCTTCCTTCCTTCCTTTGACTTTCTTTCATGTGGTGCTGAGACACAAGCTAGGCAAGAACTCTGCCATTGAACTCTATCCCCATCCCCACCCTATTGCTCTACAGTGTAACTACAGCCAGCCCGATTTCCTTTTGGAGTCTTCAAATGCACACAATGGTTAAATCAGAGAATGTGTAGAAAAATAGGAGAAAACATTGTTAAGTACTCATCATTTTATCAATCCAACAAAATTATCATATATCTTATATCTGATTATGTGTCTAAGCTTTGTCTATGTATTTTAGATGAGTTAGGAATGGTTTTATTTTGTTTTCACCAGCTTTTTTCCCTCATCATTGTAAGAGTACATTGTACTATTTCTGTAGTACTGAATAATGTTCGCGAATTATCAGAGCTAATGATGCCTATTTCTTCGGCTGCAATGGCACAGTTCCTCTTTCCTCTTTCTGACATTTTGGCCTGCTTTATTTGTTCCCTTGCTGGCATGTTCCTTCAGCTTTATGTTCACTATGAAATAACACCATAGTAAACACATGAAAGCATGCCAATATTTCTCCTCTTTAGAAGACATTGCTATGCAAAGCATTTGAATTTTATACAGGGAAAGATGTACCTGGTAGATCCTTTTACTACCTCTTATTGTGAGACAGTGCTTTTCACTATGCTTGAAAAAAAATGGACTTAAAGCTGACAAAAGGAAAGAAAGTCAGGACTTTTCTTTTGTAACACAATTAAGTATATGAGATATGGGATTAATATTCCTTCCCATATAACAATAAAAATGTTAATAAAATGTGATACCATTCAGGACTCATTGCACCAATTTTTGCTTTCCAAATACATAATCCCTGTAAGCAAAATAGTTTACATATTTAGATGAGCTCTAGGATCTCTGAAAATGAAAAATTAGCAAAAGTTTACAAACAAGATAGAAAAACCCATCATGTTTTGTTTGGCTCTTTGTAAATCCACATAGTCAAACATTGTGACATCTCTAAACTATCCTATTTATAATTTAAGATGATATGAATGTTGTGTAAATAGACATAAACACATCGTACAATCGGTAATTATTCTGAGGATCTTGGCTTATGACATTTTATGTTTTGCGCTCTGATAGACTGTCGCATGATTTTAAATTTAGAAAAATCCCATGTTCTAATAAACCACATCAATGATTAAGAGGACCCTGCTGATCACTCACAAAAATGTAAGCCATAACATTCTTATTATTAAAACCTAAAAATGTTGTGTTTCCATTGGTAATAGAGTCTTAACTTCCATTATATCATCTGTTATCTTTCCTGGAGTTGGTATCAGTAGGGCTATACCAGCTGGTTCTAATTAAGCATTAAGTTATGGATGCAAAGCAGCTGTGAAACCCACACGTGCAGCAAACATCCAATACAGATGCTTTAAGAGGTGCTCTTTGGGCATCGTGTATATGAAACATAGCCTTTAAAATTGGTCTAATGGGAAGAAATCAAGAGCTTGATCTCAATCTCTCACACACACAATGAATTTAATAATTTATGGTGTAGATCTGTTTTTCCTTCACATACAACAATAAAAATGTTTGGGCTGATAAAATAACTGCACTAGGGCTTTTATTAATGATGCCAGCCAGGGGCATAGATCTTTGTTCTAGAGATGGAACATACATCTCCCCATGGCTGGTCCCTGGGACTTTGTTTGCAATGTGAATAAAGCACATGGCCCGAGAGTCATTTCTAAAAACAATCTATAGTGTTTGTGCTGGGAATGTTTGAAAAATGCTGGCAAAACCAACAACAGTGGATGTACTTGGTGAATTTTCAAAGGAAAATATCTAAAAGCTGACAGGCTTTTTTCTCGGTCGCCTAGCTGCCCTCTTACTTTCCTCAATTTTGCTGTCAATTCTTGAAAGACCGACTCTAGTTTCTGCATTAGTGTACACAGTCTGTCATTAGAAGGCTGACTCTGCTTAAGATAATGTAACCCTAGCATCATATTTTAACAACAGTCTTCATGATGCCGCCGTGTCCTGTGTCTTTTGGGTATGAGGAGGTGTTTAAATGGCTGAGGCAGGCCTTTGTGCTAAGTAAATCTCAGGTGGTAAGTTTCCAATTTTCAACGAACACAATTTATCACTTTGTTTTCATGAATTTCAGGTTGTTTTCATGAGTCTATGCAAAAGTTTTTGGGACTGTGGGACAGTAGCCCTGGATGATATCACAATAAAATTGGGAAGCTGTCGGTCTCCAGGTAAGAGAACTGTTAGTCATTGTAGCTGCCTTTCTCTCTAACTTGTAAAGGACACTTCAGTTCCATTGATAATCTTATTCGTCTGTATTCATCAATCCTTTCCTGTTCTTGACAGAAATGTCTGTCTGCAGAGCTTTATAGAAGCTCTGAAAATTAGAACTGAGGACTCCAATGTTCTGTGTATTTTTGTACACATATGACTCAGCCCCCTTATCCTCATTGTAAGCAAAGTTACCCATGTCTGCTGGGATACTGGGCGTGGCATATATACATTCCCTCACTTAGGACCCGCCACACAATGGTGCTTTACAAACAGATGTCCTCCACTGAAAGAAGCATTGTCAACATTGTTGTTCCTGTTGTCTTGGAGAAGGCAGATTCACCAAGACTGATGGCATTCTTATTTCACAAGTACTCCATCATCTTCAAACTTGAAAATTTTAGTAAAATATTTTCTAACTAGTGACATTGAAAGGAAGGAAGGAAAAAGAAAAGGAGTGAGGAAGAGAGAGAAAAAGTTTTACTATAGCTTATTAGATTATGGATTTCAGCCCAGGAGTTAAGAGGTGCACCAATAGTCGTACAGGATGAGACGATTAAGCCATCGGTCACGAGGGTTCAAGGAGTCCTCCTAGTCATAAGGGAGTTAAGGCACATGTTTTGTCTGCAAACGAATTTCATAATCTTCTTTGTGAGAGTCTCAGAAAGTTGCATTTTTATCTGGGAAAGGAGTGAGGTTAAACTCAAAGGTCACATATGCTTAGGTCTTAGGCATGGCTCATTGCAATTTTAACTTTCTTATTTGAAATAAAGATATTTATTTATATCTTGAAAATGAATATATTCACAGCAAGTTTTGTTAGTTGTATCGAAATATCCCACTCTCATCTACTGAGACACTTCAACCCGACTCCAGGAAGAAGGACCCTTTCCCTACAATGTCCCTTTAAGGCTCCCTATTTTTTCATCCTGCCTCAACAGAGCAATGATGACAGTGACAAAATAAAGTCATAGTAGCTATCTGTATATTGGATGTATTATGCAACCCAGGTTACTGGTTTTAATCTACTAATCATATTACATTCTAAATCTTGGCTATCTGTTTATTTAACAGGAAAATTGTGGTGTCTGGTACTGACAAATGATTTTCATGTTTACTGAATTAAAAGACAGTTTGTTTGGACTTGAGACATAGTTTAGTGATAAAGCATTTACCTAACATGCACAAGGCTCTGGGTTCATTCCCCAATACCTCAAGTGTTATAATTACCTTAGTGTTGCTGGGATAAAACACCCAATCAACAGCAGCTGGTGGGAGGAAAGGTTTTATTCTGGTTTACAGTCTCGAAGGGAAACTTCGTGATGGCAGAGGAAAGCATGGCACAAGCAGAGGCTGGGCATCACAATCTGCCACAGTAGATAGAAACTAGGAGCAAAAGTGAGCTGAGCTCCAGCAAGACCCTCAGAAACACACCACCACCAGCAAGGCTCCAACTCCCCAAGCTTCACCATCTGGGAACCAAACATTCAAAACACATGAATTTATGGGGGACATCTGATTCAAGCCAACCCAAGAAAGACAAAAACAAAGCAAAAAGGAAAACAACTTGTTTTTAGTTCACTGATGTCTAAGCCTCTGCAAGGACAATATACATAAGAGTATCTACACTCACTCAGGTGGGCTGGGAGATGGCTCAGGGGTTAAAGTGTTTGCCTCATAAGAATGAGGACCTATGTTTGAATCTCCAGCACCCAAGTAAAATGCCAAGAGCAGTGGTGTGTGCCTGGAATCCCAGTGCTGGGGAGGAGGTGCCAAGAGGATCCTAGGGCTCACTGGCTAGCGAGTCTAGCCAAATCAGGGAGCTCTAAGTTTGGCAAGAGATCCTGTCTCAAAAATGGAGGTTTAGGGGCTGGAGAGATGGCTCAGAGGTTAAGACACTTGCCTCCAGTGCCTAAGGCCCTGGGTTCAATTCCCCAGGACCCACATAAGCCAGACCCACAAGGTGGTGGCCCTGGTGCGCTCTCTCTCTCTCTCATATATATATATATATATATATATATATATATATATATATATATGCTTGAAAAATGAATAAATACATTTTTTAAAAAAACAGAGGTTTAGAGAAGTTAAGGAAGATGCTTGACGTCAACCTCTGGCCTCCACACACACTAACACACACAGATGCACGTACAAACGTGTGCCACACTCATAAACATACATGCACACATGCAAAGAAAGATTATCTACATTCAAAGCATGGAACAGCAAATGAGTCTTCACTAACATTGCCCCCCTCAGCAACAGCACACAAATGGGCAGATCCTGGCTACCTTCTGAGCTATTCATGACCTCCTACCCCATGAACTGATCCAGTATGCCCACCGAGGAGGGCCTCCAGTGGGTTGGGGACAGGGAGGAGGGAAATGGGAGTGCCATCATAAGATGTGCTCATACAATGTATCTAATTAAGGATAATAAAGATATAAAAATAAAATGAAATCAAATCAAATCACACAAGAGAGACATAATAAACTGTTTATTGGGGGGGAAATGCTAAAATATAGTGAAGTATAACAAAGTTCCGGCAAAAGAGAAGTCCTCATTAAGTTGGGAGATAACATTAATCTAGTAATAATAATTATTAATGTTATCAAAGATAAATATTGCCTGAAAATATCATGTCATGTGTAAGGCCCTAGGCTTAATCCCCAATACCACATACACACAAAAAAAGGAGACAGATACTAAAAATAAGGCTTTTGATAGCAAAATAATAGTTCTCCTGACACACAACAATTAAGAAGTTTCCATGTTCTAAATACTTGACATACATCATCTCATTTAATTCTCACAACCCTACGAAATAGGCACTATTAACATCCCCACATTACAGGTAAGAGTATTGAGGCACAGAAAAAAAAATCAAGCTATTTGTGCTACACTGCTCTGCCTTCAGAAGTATATTTAGTTCCAAGACATATAGCCTCCTCCAGCAGCTGTACAGCTGTTGTGAGGATAGCTTTCAGTCATCCTGGACTGCTGAAGAAAGCTCATGCATTATGCAATTTTATTCTTTTTCACATTTTCATAAAGGCTCCAATGTTTAAAGTTTTGTAAACTCATTCACACAAATGAATTCCCAAGTCAGGGAAAGTTTCTTCCTCTAAGTACCCCCAGATTTCAGATCTAGATTTCTGATTCTTTGTTGCCATGGAAGGATCCATGGGGGGGGCAGGCTAGCTGGAGTCAAGGGCTCTATGGGCTGCTGGGGGTTGGGGGGGGAACACTGCCTCTCCACATGCTTCACATTTGGCCAGACACCTTTCAGACATGCAGAGAGGGCTGCTGGGAACCCTGAGATGCATATTCATTGACGGTGTCTCAGCAATGAAAACACCTGCTGTTTCCTTGCAGAGAGACTTCCGCCTCCACCTGGAGAATGTACTTTCGACCAAGATGAATGTGGGTTTACACAGGAGAAGAGAAACCCGAGCAGCTGGCACAGGGGGAGAGGAGAAACTCCCACCTCCTACACAGGACCCAAGGGAGATCACACGACTGGGGTAGGTGAGTTATACCACCTGGTGCGATTTTCTGAGAAAACCTCAAGTAGCACCCAAGGGGTCATTTACCACATTTGAAAAGGAGCAAATTCACAGTTTCTGTGTAGCACGAATTGCCTGTGATTCTACATGCCTGGGATTGTCTAACAAGATCATCCTTTCTGTTTACGACACTGCTTATTATATAGTGCTGCAAAGATAACTTAGTAAAAAATTGGTTTAAAAATAAAAGAGGAACAAAAGTAGAGGAAAGATGGGAACTAAAGTTGGAGCTACTTGGTATATATAATGTTCTGGCAGATGGGGAGCATGCAGACAAGTTGACTCCATGCTTCTTGTAGCTGAGACAAAGACAGAACATTCGCCTGTGAAACGTGATCACAGTGTGCTTAGGATGAAGCCAGGGAGAGCCAGCTGGGGGTGTGCACAATCAGGTAGTGAATGCTTTCTCGATATTTTAAGTTTTTAAATGAAAATTACAGCCCTTTTTGAAGAGCACTTGGTTCCTGCCACCTTCCCACTGAATATCCATTGCCTTGAGATACTAACACACTCTGACCCAAGATGCACAGCCTTCTCCTACTACTGATCTTCTTTTCCCCTCTTGCTGCTTGAACAGATTCTATGAAGTATTGCTTCAGAAAAGGAGGTTGTTGAAAAGATTCAGCACTGGCCCAAAGGTAGACCAGTTGCCCACTTTTAGCCTTGAATAGAGAAGTCCAAGGGAACATTGAGACTCTCTGAGGCTTCATCTGTAAAAGCATCAGGAAGTTCAAGTGACACATGTAAGATTTACATATGTTAGGACTATATTGATGATTTATAACAGAAAACAGAACTCAAAGTGACGTAAGTGGAAAGGAGATGCTTTAGTGGACTTGGAAACAGACCAAGGCCAGTGTGGTTGTGACTTTAGGCACACCTGATGCAGGTTGTAAAACTATATTCACAAGACAGTTTTATTCTCTCCACCTCTCTGTGCTGGTTTTTTGGGATTAGCTCAATCCCAGACAAGATCTCCCGTTCTGGTAAGAAGGTGGTCAAAGCAGGTGCAGCCTCATGGTCTGTCAATAATGATCTAACGGAAAGGGATAACTCTTTTAAAAATTTACCAAATTGAGTCTCACTGGCTCTGATTAGTAATATCTTAAGGATAAAATACTAAATACCTTTGACTTCAGGTAGGATTTGGTATTGTGCCTAATACATAATAGACCTGCAAAATGTTCACGGAATGAAGAAAGAAGTGAATAAGTGAATGCGTGACTGAGTGAATGTGTCTACAAAAACCTTTACCACCACATAAGAATAATCATTATCTAGCAAGACTCACCCCATAGTTAGTCACAGTACCACACACCTGCAATTCCAGAACTTGGGAGGCTGAGACAAGAAGATCATGAACTCCAGGCCAGCCAACGCCACATAGTGAGCTCCAAGCCAGACTGGGCTACAGAGTAAAACCTTGTCTCAAAAATAAGGGATAAATATGACTGCCTCAGTTAACCTTCTCAATGCTGGCAAAAAGAACCAGACCAAAAGCAAGTTGTGGGAGAAAAGGGTTTATTTTTGTTACAGACTTGAGAGGGGGCTCCATAATGGCAGGGAAAACAAGAGCATGAGCAAAGGCTGCTCATCACCTCCTAGCCAACATCAGATGGACAACAGCAACAGGAGAGTGTGCCAAACACTGACAAGGGAATGCTGGCTATAACACCCATAAGCCAACCCCTAACAATACACTGCCTCCAGGAGGCTCCAATTCCCAAATTGCCACCAGCTGAGGATCAAGCAATCAGAACACAAACATTTATGGAGATACCTGAATCAAACCACCACAATGAATAAAAATTTAAATAATGCTACCTGGAAAAATGGAATTGTGGGAAGTTTTAAAAATTATTACTAGAAGATCAGTTTAGACAATTCAAGGATAAATCAGATTTAGCTGGTCCATTGTAATTGGAATATATGTGAACACTTTTCTTGGGTAAACATATTGATAGTTTTTCTGCCTTTTCTCAAAGATAGCAAGAAGGCTACAATAAGAGGAATGAAGAGGTACCATAAAACATAAGCATGTTGGGAAGGATGACTATGGGGAAATATTCTGGGTAACAAAGCTCGTGGGCATGGAAAAGAGAGCAGAGCCAAAGTAGCAAACAGTAGAGGGAGGAGCTCTGAAAAGGACAAGGAGAAATACCAGCCAGGATGACAGTCAACCTGTGGACTTTGGGGTTGGGGTGACCCAATGTTAGTGGTCCCCACTAGTATGTGTGAGTATGACACCTTAAGGAAGTTACTTAAAACCTCCAAGTCTCCATTTGATTATCTAGAGAGTGAAAATAATTGTAACTCCTTGCCTATTTATTTGACTTCAGAGAGTGGCCCAAGTTCAAGGTGTTGTTATGATTCTTTTCTTCTGGCTTCTCTTTTTGGCTTACAAATGGTTGTGCCCTTGCTGTGTCTACAAATGGTCTTCCCTCTGTGCCCACACATCCCTAATGTCTCTCATTGGAGGAGGACAGGAGAAAGCTGGCTTCTTTCAGGCAGTTTCAGTTAGAGATTGAGGCCCAGAAAGAACCAGGAAAGGTCACCCGATGTGCCACCTTGCCCTGGCACACCATGGAACTCTTGATAGGAATGGAACTTGTTCTGACTGAGACTGATCTACAGTAGACAGCCGAGGTGGGCTGGTTCTGGGATCCACCCTCCAAATCTGCAAACCAATTGGACCTTCCACTTGTATACCTGAATCTGAAGAAAGAATGTATTTTTTTATACTATAAAGGCTCTAGCTTCGTGTGTGTGTGTGTGTGTGTGTGTGTGTGTGTGTGTGTGTGTTTCTCCTGGCCTTACCCTATGCTGCTTGGATACACATGAGACTAGCCAAGTGGGGGTGGAAGAGCATAACACTGTTTTGTGTTTTGTGATCAGAATAATTCTCTGCCTGCCTCTGCTTTATACCTTGCAGTAGTTTCTTACTTTAATTGCATGTATGATTTTTCCTCTGGGCTCTGATTCTACCACATCCGTATTTCTCTGTCTCTAACTCTGTGCCTGCTACCTGTGTAATTTCTTTAAACTCAGGGTAACCATGTGTGTAACTCTCTTTATTACTTATTTCTCCTCTAAATTTCTTGGTCTCTGCTTTGATATTTTCCCTCTGCTATTTTTCCTCGAGCTCTTCCATTTCCCTCCGCAGGAAAGTGCAAGGCAGATGTCATGTATGTTCCTTATAAGCCTCCCCACATATATACCTAAGTTCTAGCTTCCATGTGCTGAGGCTTTACTCCAATCTCTCCTTGAAAGCCTCGGTTTCTCTTAAATGAGTTTTTTAACCTACCGTGCACATGCTTGCAGCTCTTCTCCAGTCTTTCCCTAAAATCCTCAATTTATCTTAACTGAACTTTATGAACTATGCGGGGGTTTCCACATGAGTGAGTGTTTCCTACTTCCCACATGTTTATGAATCTGCTCTAGCCTTCTTCCTAGATCCCAATCTTCCTTAAACCCCACACTTTGTCACCTCTCCCTAAATAAACTTAATAATTCATAATTTATTCTTCTTGAGTTCATCTTTATCAATTTTTTGAATCAAAATTAGGGTTCATAAACTTGGGAAGCCCCTGAACCCCAAACTCTTGCATCATCATGACACCAGTCATAATAAATCCACCCTAACAACCCCTTTTTCATTTAATATATCTTTAAAGACCTAACCTTCAAATCAAGTCATTCTCTGAAATACTGGGGGGAGGGCCTCAGCACATGTACTTTGGAGAGACATAATTCAACATGTAGTAGACTCCCTCCTAAGAGCTAGTATAGGGGGCTGAATATGGAAGAATCAGGGTGAGCCTGATGGCCCAGGTTCAATTCCACAGTACCCACATAAAGCCAGATGCACAAAGTGGTGCATGTGTCTGGAGTTTGTAGTGTAAGGAGACCATTACATAACCATATACACTTAAGTTCTCTCTCTCTTTCTGTCTCTCTCTCTCTCTCCATCACAAATAAATAAATAAAATAAAATAAAGAAATATGTCTAAGGGTCATCAACCAGAGGATGAAAGGGAGAAGTGCTTTTCTGAGGGTTCCCATCCCCCACTGTCAGAGCTCTAAGCCCATCAACATAGGCCTCTCACTCCTAGCTCATTTCTGGGTTGAATTCACAGGGGATCAGAGCAATTCTGCAGAGACTCAAGCCAGAAGTGACTGGCCAACACTCTGCATTGAAGACAAAAAGCAATAGACATTTGTCCTGGGCCCAAGATAAGACATCTATCAAGTTGTTTCTGAGCCAGTCCTATCTTTTCACTTCCCATGCTTAAAACCTGTCAATCTACGCTTGGCAGAACACACTGGGAGAAAAAAGAAAGGGGAGAGGCGTACAAAGCTGTTTTATAGACAACTGCATTAGATGGTCAGTCAATACATGTCCATTAAATGAAAAGAAAAGCTCAGAAAAACCACACTATAAATATATCAAGTCATTGTGTGTCTGTCAGAATCAATATATCATCTCAAGTTAAATAAAGACAAGCCCTTCGAGTGAAGCCCTTCTTTTAGCTGCCCAACAGATCAAATAATTCCAATTATCCAAGAATGCAGTGGGAAGCTTCACACAGTTCTAGCCCAGCACCTCTCTGCTTCTGCTGCTCTCACAAAGCTCAGAGTTTTCAAGTCTGCCTCAGAGTAGGAGAGATCAGGACGGGACTAGGCTGAACCATTTTTGTTGTTGCTAGGACAAAACACCTGACTAGAAGCACTTTATGGGAGCAAAGGGTTATTTCAGATGACAGTTTTGAAGAGGAAGTTTCATTATGGCTGAGACAGCATAGCATGAGCAAAACAGCAGGGCCCCACATCTTTTTTTATTATTATCCATAATTAGATACATTGAGTGAGCAAATAATGAGTTGGTATCCCCACTTCCCCAATTTCCCTCTTCCCTATCCTCAATCAGCTGAATATCCTCCTCTGTGGGCAGTCTGGATCAGTCCATGGGGTAGGGGATTATGGATAGCCTAGGGGTCAACATGGTTCTACCCCCTTTGTGTGTTGTTGCTGAGGGGAGCCATGTCTCTGGATATTCTCCTCCAACATGGCTCTTACAATCTTTCCGCCCCCTCTTCCCCTCAGTTCCCTGAGTCACAGTGGGTGAGTATTAAGGATGCTTTATTGTTGAGGTCTTAGGGATTCTCTGTTCTTCTGCTTTAGGTTGTGTTGAAAATCATTGGTGTCTGTCTGGCTTATCCTGTGTCGACTGATTGGCTGTGGTTATAGGTGTCTTGCTTATCCCACCATTCTCTGTGGGGCTCTATATGGATCCTTCATGGAAGATCTGGTGTGGCT